>JABMBU010398348.1:0-11463 GCA_018906915.1 Phanerotoma sp. PSUC_FEM 10030009 | reverse complement strand
ATGGAAATCGCAATTACTCAATTTTGATTATTAATTTATTTTTATTTGAGTTCATATATTTTTTATTAACATCATGAAACAAATAATACCTTTATTATGATGTTTTTTTATTGTTAATATTTTTTTTTTTCCAGAGAAGAAGCCCCTTCCGGTTACATGAAAAGCATCGTAACCAAAGTAGTTAACAACATAAAAATAAACTGCAACAATTTAATTTTGAAGTTCGTCGAAGAGGACATCGTTTTAAGCGTAAACATAAGATTCTTAGGTTTCCACAATGTGGATAATTTATGGAAGTCAGCATTTACGGACTTAAACACAACCGACATCATTCTCCGAAAATTAATAACAATGAAAGATTTAACGTTGTGTCTCGACCGTATGGACGCATCTGGAAAAATAGAAATTTATCAAGATCCTGTTATTTATCGGTGTTCGATGGTAATTCGGTGGCTTATTAATTATCCGAGGCTTGACAATAACATTAATCAACGCGAGTCTGTAAGTAGAATTGATGTTCACTTCAATAAAATTGAGTTCAGCGTAACGGAACAACAAATTCCCATGATTTTACGGTTGATCACTTTGTTCATGAATTCGTATGAGTCCAAAGTATCATCAAATAGCAGTAATTTGTTTGCGATGAGCGAAAAATCTGATAGTTCTAGAATCAATGATGATATCTTATCTGTTTCGTCGAGTGTTTTATCGAAAACTGATGTTAATTTAGATGCTAATCAGTTAAATTGGGGTTCTTGGGCTTGGAATACTTTAACCTCTTATGTTCCCGATTGGGGAAATGATTGGTCAACTGACAAATCATTCGAAAATATCATCAAAACTATTGATTTTGGAATTTTCATCGATGATGCGATTTTGACTTTCAAAATAACCGAAATCAATCGTGAATCAATTTCCCATAAAAATATTAAAGTAAAGTACCGACCGTTTGTCACTTTGCAATTATCAGCAGTAACTGGATCGTTTTTAATGCATGGCATTAATTTTACCGGAATCCAAGTTGTTTTAGGATACATTGGAATTTATCCGCGTGGCGATTGCACATGTGGTTTTTCTGAGTTCAATATGTTAAACAACGTTCCGATCAATTATTTAACAGCAGGAACATTGAAAACATCAAACGAAAATTATAAAAAACATTCATTGTTCGATTTAGAAGCCATAGAAAATCAAGGTTTGACCAAAGATTACCTGAAGATTATCAAAAACCGTATTTTATCATCACAAATTGATGATAATTTACTGAACAATTTCACAGCCTTTGCTTTTGATTTCAATCATTTAATCGAATTGCCGGAAGAGTATGATTTAACCGATGATATCAAGATTAAACTTTATGATAATCTCGAATTTAGCAATTTAATTGAGCACAAATTAATGCGTTTTTATGTCAATGATTTGATTATCAAAATAACATCCGGATTGTTGCACCGGTTAAACACTATTGTACCAATTATTAAAAATGATTTTTTGACTTTTTTCGAAGATAGTTCGCGTGATTTTGTCACTCCGGAAATTTTACGCGCTGTGACAATCGAAGAATTTGACGCTTTAAACAATTACATTCCGACAAAAAAAATGAACTTAACGATTAATGGTTTAAACATACAATTTTTCTTATCTGATCATTTTGAAAGTACCCGAAAACGCATTTGTTTAAACAATGTTGGTGGTAGTAACGTTAGTAACAACAATAATAATGATAAAAACGTAAAAAAACAGTTGATAAACAGCTATCCGAAGTTGGTTTTTGAAATTGGTGACATTGAATTGTCGATAGTGATGCCGATTTATCCTTTCAGATTGGTTTCTTGTGCTTCGCAACAAACTAAAATACCTGCCGAAATGTTGGATAATTGCTATAAAAAGTATAATTTGAAAATTAACGGGGTTACTAGTTGTTTAAACATCAATGATAATTGTCAGATGCGGTTTATCACTCCTTTTGATTGCGAACTAAATTCAATGCAATTAATTTATCCGCAGTACTGGACGACTGTCAATTTGATAAACGATTCTTGGAACATGAAAGTAGAGAATTTGACAGTGACAACTACAAAAACAAAATTATTTATCATTACTGTCATCCTAAATGCAATTTTTTTTGCTGATGATGCTAATGAAGTTCTTTTAATATCTCAGATTCCCATTATTTATCGCGATGCTTTGAACGAAGGAAACCCAGTTTTTCTTGAAGTAATAATTGAAAACATCGGTTTTGTATGTTCGATCGATTGCAAAAACGTTTTAACCAAAATTAACATCGGCACCATGCGTGTTTTCGCGTTAGACAATGAAAACCAGGCTTTTATTGTGTCAGGACCGGAAGTGAGTCTTGATCAATCTTTTGATGAAGATCAGCAATCGTTACTGAATATTACCGCACAATGTCCCCGAAATTTCAGTGAAACCCATCAAGATAATCATCACTCCATTGTTATCCTAAAATTGTCCGATTTCAAGGTTGTTTTGGATCCCTTGTTGTTCAATTGGTTGAGTTACAATCGTGACAATTCAAATGATGACATCAATTTGATAAACACAAACGGCAATTTTTATACAGAAAACAAAGGCATCGATGAAACATCATCGGATAACAGCACGAGAAAGAAGTTTCCCAGTTTGCACGAAAACGTTCATAGTCCGTCTGATAATGGCGGCATTGAACAAAAATTCAGTTCAAACAATGTTAGCAATAAAAATCAATTGCCTATTAAGTTAAACCGTGCTAATGATTTGAACGACAAAAAATCTGACGGGTTGCAACCGAAATTTAGGGCGACAAACTTCATTTTAGATTATTATCCCCAATGGCGAAAATTGATTTTTAATGTTATTATCAATGGTTGCACGATTTATCAACCGACTTTAACGATAAATAGTGTTGGCGTTGATGGTATTGAAGAGGCTAAAGAACGTGCAATTAATTCGGATAGAAACAATTCGCTGAAACTGTTCGTTATGGAGCTAAAAAACCTAAACGTCAAATCGGCTAATTGGGACAATCAGTTGTTTATGTTAATAAATTCGGTTGATTTAAATGTTGTTAATAATTTATTGAATGTTAAGTACTTCCCGTGGACGTTAACGTTAGAGAAATTGCACTGTTACACTGTGATAAACAAAATAATTGATAATTTATTGAATATCGATTATTTTAACGCCACTATTGATGCCACTTTAAAGCCTAATATTGTTAATACGAGTTCAGGAATTGGTGACAATAACAATGCTAATGTCAACACTAGCAATTATAGTAATGTTAATAGTAATATTTTAGGATTTTGTATTTATATACACACGGAACCGATTAAAATTTCCGTGAAGATATATCAATTGGAATTGATCGATTATCTTGTTATCAATAATTGGACGGTTATTTTTGATAGTGATAATTGTCAATTGTCCAACAATTCGGCGATTAATCAAACATCTTATTTGAAGTATTATGGTAATGATAACAATTTGAAATTTGTTCCACAACATCCTTTGAGTCCAACCCAATTGTTATTTACGGAAACCCACACTACTGAAACCACTTCTGCTTCGTTATCACGGAAAGAGTTAGAAATTGATTGCGATAACTCCGATGGTATCACGGCGTGGATTCAGTGGACAATTACGAAAATAATTATTGAGTTGTTCACCGAAAATTATTACGATATGGACGTAAACAAAAATGATAACAAGTCTTTATCAAAAGGATATCGAACCGGTTTTGATGATAATGAGGATAAAAACGTTAGGTATAAAGTAAGGATCGAGTTAGAAGACATTATCATGTCGATTGATTGGCAATTGATTTATATTAAACTGAAAAATAAAATTACCGCCGCGAAGGTAACGCATTTCGACAAATTTGGGGGTAAAGATGATAATTGGAAATTAGGCGGTTTTACGGGTTTGATTATGTCAAGTAAAGACGAAGATTTGGATAACAAAAATCAGGTAGATTTCCTAAATTTGACGATAACTAAGGCGAAATCTAACAATGTTTACAACAAATGGATGCGATTTAACAACAAAAAGTTCACAAAAGGGTACATGTTCGGTAATGGGGACAGTAGTTGCGATTTAATAGCGAATTATATAACCGAAATTGTTATTGAAATGCAGTCAATTGACGTCATTTTGCCGTTCAATTTGATATACGAGTTTGTTAAGATTTATGAATTTTATTTGAGTAAAAATTCGGCGCAAAATGAAATTTCGGCAGTGGGTGATAATAGGCAGCCATTGCCGTTAATTTATGCCGAATTTAAGGGATTGAATTTAACGATTCCAGTGGATTTGTTGCCAAAAAGTGAAATATCGTGTCCTAAATATGACACATTGATTATTGAAACCGATGAGATAGTTGTAATTCCTCAGGCTGAAAATCCGATTTGTAGAACAATTTTGAAGATGGATATTTATGAGTTGGCAGCACAATCGAATATTCTGTATACCCCCGGATCAATTTTGGAAGATCGACAGTATCAGGTTAAAATGAATAACATTAATGTGTCGAGCACAAATTGGCAGGTTTATGATATCAAATTAAATAAAAAGGAAACGCAACATTTGTACACGATGAACGAAAATCCGGCGTTAGAGTGGAATAAATTGGATACCGAATTTACTGCCGAAAATCCTGAAAAGTTGGTAATAACCAATTTGATAAATAAATTGAACATTTGTTGTATCATTGCGCCACCTATGGTTTACAAATTCAACAATACGATTGTTTGTGGAATGGCAGTCGAAATAACTTTTATTACCGATATTGAAGTTTACTTGAGTTTGGAACAAATTAATTTATTAACCACATTTTACTTTCAACTAGAGAAACTGAAAAATTCGGTTATTTTTGATACTAAAATTATTGATGATAATCTATCGCCGAATGTGAAAATTTCGGTTAACATTCCGACAAACGCGGCGTCATTGAAAAAGCCGAAAATTGAGTCAATACAAGAAACGTATGAAGAGTTGCCGAAAGATTCGGGGATTGATGTCGATACTTTGAGTTTCGATGATGGCATTTGTTTGGATTCAATCGCCATGAATCCAAACAATGACGCAGTCATTCCTTATGAGTACGTTATAAATTCCGGAAAAATTTCCATATTTGTTTATGAATTTAGCAAAAATACTGCCGAAAATCCCGACGTCACAAATGTGAAGCTGCCGTTATTCTTCATCGCCATCAATCAACCAAATGGGTATGTTTTTCATAATAATCTCACTTTTACCGTCCGAATTAATTGCTATGATGTATTAGTCGGTATTAATAAACAAGAAAACGATAATTTTATAGCCGAAATGCCGAGCGCCGAAAATTACAGCGATTTATTTTTACAAGCTAAAAATGGCGATCCTGATCCCAACACGGGAATTCCACCGTCCTTTATCATCATAAAATCCGAGAAAAGTAGTAATAATTACCAGATAATTGTAGAAATGGGCCGACCTACAAAACTTTATTTATCCGGGCCTATTTTGAATCAGATATACGTTATTAATGACAAATTAGTGAAAAATATGTTCAACAATGAAGGAGCCGAAAATATAGAATACGGAATCGGTGACAGCAATCAAAACGTCGCCGAAAATTCAGCGGAGCAGAATTTTCTGCAGACGCTTTCGGCGCAGATCAATAGCAGAGCTGAGTCTTCGATTAACGTTAACCTTAAAACAAAACAAATCCTTGTTGTTTATAAGTTCAGTGATGATACCGAAATAGTTAACAATTTATCTGAATTTTCGGCACAGGTGGTGAGCAAGAATAGAAAAATTAATGCTGTTTTGGATTTGTTTTCGTTGATGATCACTTCAAACATCAATTCCAATTCAAAGATATTTTTAAATCCGCTGTCATGTAAATTTATATCAAATATATGTTGGCAACCATGGCAGAATTTTCGGGAATATCCATTAATTCAGATTCAAGGCTACTCGGATTCAATGAATTTTGAGTTGAGTGCCGATCAGTTGAAGATCATCGACGATATTTTGAGCTGCATCAAAAATTATTTTGGGGAGTCGGATAATTTTTCGAACAGTTCGGATAACGTTGCCGAAATTGATACGCAAAAATTGTTATCAAGTGAGCAACATTATCAGGACGATTTGAAAGCCGGTGCATTTCAGTTTGCGGAAGGTAGCAGTGAACAATTTCCGTTAGCTTATCAAGTCCTTTTTTCAAATTACCCCCGAATTATGATGACTTGGAAATATCCGCAACCGCGCGTCTTGACGCGCTTGAAATTAACCAACGTATTATGGGAAATAATCGACCTGGAAGAAGTGGATTTGAATGAAATAGTTTGTGTCATCGAATATTGGAGCGATAATTTGATGTCATACCAGCGATACATTGAATTTAGCTTGTCGAAATTCGATAGTTACGTTCTTTCGCCGAATAAATTACCGACGCGCGCAGTTTCCTGCATTTGGCGCAGCGCCATCTACTCTATAAGCGGCGAAACAATTCAGGCGCTTACGGCGCGCGACCTTGCGGAGTGTTTACGAATCGATTCGTACTTCAATCCTTTGTTAGTACCATTTTTAGAGGTTACGTTCAACTTTAATCATATTAAACTCGCCATTTTCAATAATTACCGCCATTTCGGTAGCAACCTGCCTTACCCACTGGATATATACAAATTAAATAATTCAGTTCCACCGAGCCAATGTTTCGCTACGTTTAATTTCGCCAACAATTTGGTTATCTACAATAAATGGAGTAATGGCGCTGTAATGGCGGATTTAATTGGTACTTGGAGTATAAAAATTTTAGATTATGAGTCGATGATGATGCAAAAATTATTGGAGCCCGTCAAGTTCCATCTTCAAATGTGTCAATTAAATAGGATTAAGGTTTTATTAAGCGTTAAAGATTTGACGTTTAATTTTGGCGCCGAAATGGCGCATTGTCTTACGCTGTCGTTGAATTCGTGGTATGTTACCTTAAAAAATTACGAATTCGACAAAAATGAAAGTAAAAATGTAAATAGTTGTAGTACGATATTTAATGGCGTCATTGTTGCCAATGATTGTAATGTGCCAATAAGATTTACTCAAGATAAAACAACGGATGATTTTATTTTGGATTGTCGGGAATGTTATTTTTATTCTTGGCGCCAAAAATACAATTCGAAATTACGAATAGCAGTCAAAATGGATGGAAGTTGGGTCTGGAGCGATTTGTTTAACGTTTATGGCAAAACAAATGTTGTTAACATGAAGTACAATAATTACAACATGAAAGTATTTTTTAATATCAAATCGATCACATCGACGCAAAAAATTATTCTTTTTACGGGTCAAATTCATGTAAGAAACGAATTAAATGACGATTTTGAGGTTAGATTGTTCAGAAAGGGAAATAGTGCTAATGAAAGTAGCCGAAATATTGCCGAATTTGATGAAACTTATTTTATTTCCAAAAAATCGACGTTGCCGTCAATGTTGATAAATAATACTGCCGAAAATGATAACACGGTTATGATGAAATTGAAGTACATTAATAGTAGCGAAGAGCCGATAAATAATACTTTCGGCTCGTGGTCTGGCGAAATTCCTTTAAGGTCGAACCCCGATTGCAGTCAACCGTGGTTAGTTAAATTGCCAACAAACAACAAGAAACAATTTTTCAGCATTTGGATTCGAGTGGTTGCCGAAAATACGCACAACAGTTTGAGGACGTTAGTGGTCCTAACTCCATTGTATTTGATACAATCGTGGTTACCGTCACCGATTAAAATCAATATTGAAACACCGTCACTGAATTCGGCAGCAATTACAGCAATAAATAAACGCGGCAAAAGATACCAAATTTATTGTCCCGGAACGTTTGAACACAGCCATGAATTGAAAATACAATTTAATGATGGGACAATTTCGGCGACAAATATTCCAATGTCCTATAGTTTGGTAGACCGCCGAAATTACTTTAAACGCCCTCAAAAAGAAGAAAGTATCGAGGCTATTTTAGAGGATTTAGATAAGCGTGATAATATTCACTGGAAAAAATTGGCGTCAATGTGGCCGTTCCGAAATTTGGCTTTCGATGATTCCTATACGTTTGTTCAATCGCCAACAGATGTCTGTGTTAAGTACCAAGATGGCGGACTAATTTCGAGTACTTTGCTCGTTGAGTTACACCCATGGTGTTATATTTTGAATTGTTATGGAAAGCCGATCAATTTAGTGCTATCGAGTAGTAATAATCGGTATAAAGTGCCAAGTAATGGCGTCGTATCTCCGCCGAAAATTGCCGAAATTTTTTACATTGAAACCGAAATTTTCGGAGTGACTTTTACATCGTCGCCACTCGAGTTCGTTCATTCGGAAGTAAATCGAGGATTTTCGATGCCTCAAATTAATGGAATTATACCACTAGAGGGCTCTGTAAAAATACCGGTAAAATCAGATTCGATAACGGCGATTTTTGTTATTTATTCGCAGATTGTTGATGACGTAAGAATTGTTAAGATAACGAGCAGCCATATTGTCAGTAATTTAACTGATTGTTATCTAAAAGTAGCTCCGATTTTCGTCAGTAGCTGTGATAAATTAATTGATGATAATAATTTAATTTCGCAAAAATTAGATGAATTTTATATCGATTTGTTTCCGAATGATAAAATAAATGCTAATTCGGGGATTTCCATTGACCATTGGATAAACCTAAATTCGGATACAAAAATGGGCTACGTTAGTCGGCAAAATAGTAGTTCAATGGATTTATATGTCACTTTAAGTTTAAATGCAAATGGCGCTGACAATATGGAGAAATGGTCATGTCCTGTAAATGTTAATAAACAGTTTGACCGCCACTGTATTGCAATTCAAGATGGCGGTGCTACACTTCCGGTTGTTGTTACAGTACAAAAAGATGCCGATGTATCTTACATAGTTGTTAATTACGATAGTCATCCGCAATTTGCTGTTAAAAATAATTGCCCATTTTCGGTGATTATTGGTCAGCCGGAAAATTCGTTGGATGCGATAGAAATCGACGTTGAACCTTTTTCGTGGGTATGTAAAATAGAAACGGGTCATTCTTGCAATTACACGTTGAAAAATTTCGGCAGTCGGATGCCTGATCAAAATTTAGCCAATAAAAAAATAATTCCGCGATTAATGCTTGCAGTTCCAGATGAACGAATTTCGGCAGTTAATAAACCGATTTCTATCAAATGGAAAACGATTATTGAGTTCCCGGATTTGTTCCCAATGAAGTTCGATCATTTTATTTACGTTGATGATTATGGTGACATTAAAGTAATGGTGGAGAGCTTCGGTCACACAATTCACATCAATTTGGAGCCGAAATCTCAGGTTGAAGTGTCTATTAGGGATGTTAGAAATCGATTAATGAACGAAAATAAATTATGTGAGAAAAAAGTGGCTACTGATAAAAACTTGATAACCATCAAGTCAAATCGGTCGATTTTGGAGAGTATCAGTGATTCAAATATTGCCGAAATTTCGGCGCAAGATAGTATCGGCAGTCAAGTTGCCGAAAATATTGCGAATTCTTCATTATCGACAATCACCAACGACCGCATCATTTTGACGTTCTTTTTTGATGAAGTAAACATTGTGATAACCCGAGATGACGACAATGGTTGCCGAAATGAAATAGCGGCAGTTTATCTGATAAACACATTGGTGGAAGTGGTATCAAGTGTTAAACACATGAACATCAAAATTTTCTTAGCCGATTTACAACTAGACAATAAATTATTCGAAAATGGCGGCTTCGATTTTCCCGTGGTCCTGAAAAGCCAAAATCCGGTAGTTATGGAGCATGTCACTTTCGATTCTCTGTCGACAGTCAAGTTGAGTACTGCCGAAATTAAAAAACATTCGTCTTTCGTCATTGAATGTTCGGTAGACAAAATCGATAACGACACGACTACTATCAAAACTGTTTACATCCGAATATCCCCGATAAATATTTACATCGAGGATAAATTTATCACCCAATTACTGGACTACATAACCACAATTGTGCAGCCATTTTCTACAATAAACCCCGGTCATTTTAATTACTTAAAAATCGAACAATCTTCCGAAGCCGAAAATTCGGAAATCAGGGTCCCCGAAAATATAATCATAAATTCCCGAATTATAAGTTCGCCACTTCGGATTCAGAACCTAAATATCGACCCGATTTCGATGCTTTTAAGCGTCCACACCTCGGTTCGACTTTATGTAGCTTTAGACCACTCCCCTTTACAATTCGGGGTTTTTGAAAGGCACAATCTTTTGACAACGCACTACAAATTAGGAAATGAGATTACTATGCACTATTTATCGGGGGCAATTTTCGGCGCTGGATGGGTTGTCGGTTCTCTTGAAATTCTCGGCTCGCCAGGAAGTTTTGCTCAAGCTTTAAGTACTGGACTTAAGGACTTCATTTCGTTGCCTTTTCGGGGGTTACTTCAAGGACCTTGGGGCTTTATTATCGGTATCACTCACGGTTCGGCAAGTTTGATGAAACACGTGACTGCGGGCACGGTAAATTCGGTAACAAAATTGGCGTCGAGTGTGGCTAGAAACTTGGACCGATTGACTTTGGATGATGAGCACCTCCAGCGTCAGGAGGAGGCAAGGAGGTTAAGGCCGCCTGAAAGTATGACGCAAGGACTTTATCGGGGACTTACGGGTTTCGGTATTAGTATTTTGGCGGCAGTTGCGGGACTTGCACATCATCCATTGCAAAATTTTTGGTCGCTGGATCCATCGCCGAAAGGAATCGTTACGGGAGTTGGGTTAGGTCTTGTTGGCGTTGTAACTAAGCCTTTAAGTGGTGCCGCCGAATTGGTTGCACTTACGGGTCAAGGCTTGTTGCAACGAACGGGCTGGAACTCGATGCCTTTAATTCGGCGCAGGCCGAATTCGGTGGTGAACAACATTGACAATTTGAGTTACAGGTATTTATGGAAATTGATGGACTATTTGAACAAAAATAATGATTCGGTTATTCATTTGATTGACGCCGAAATGATTGTCGGCAGTAAAGATTTGAATAAAAAAATTCCAGTAGTTATCGCTTTAACAACTAAAAATTTGATTATCATTAATTCGGTTAATGACAATGTCGATAAAATCATTTCCTTCAGTGAGTTCTCGTGCGTTGATGAAAGTCACGTAGACCCAAAATTTTTGAGGTTAATTTTTATTGTCGGGAACAATGCGAGTAAGTCAAAAAATCATTTCCATACGGAGGGAGTTCAGGAAATGGACGATCAAATGAGATCGCGAGTTGAACAATATGTTTTGACAACTGGTTTTAATACTTACTCGAATAATGAACCAACAAATGATAAATCGTCCTCCTCGTCGTCGTTTCAGGCTGATAATAATTTTATTGCAAATAATTATGATGAAAATTCATTGTTATTTTTGTTTGATTGTTTTGCAAAAAAAAGTTTTATAAGTATTATT
>JABMBU010397237.1:0-11501 GCA_018906915.1 Phanerotoma sp. PSUC_FEM 10030009 | reverse complement strand
ATGTGCGTGCCTCGAGGATTCATTGCTTTGTACACCCTATAGGAATATTTTGCAATTACGATGATCAGACATATTGTCAATCGGTAATAAAGTTCTACCCTACCATATTAATATATTTTTCATTATTTTTGTTTTCTCATTTCGCCAACAGACAGCGTTCCGAAGGTTAGTGTTACCAAGTTCTACGATGAAAAACCAATAGTTCTGCATATTTTCAGGAATTTTTCATTTTTATTAGTTGGTAATGTTTAAAATCAGATGTTGGATGAGGATCCTATACCGAAGCATTGAGTATCAACCTATTGGTTGTAGAAATTGACATAGATTACAGAGTAGAATAGTCAGTAAATTGTCATGGATTAAAACAGTCCCGTATGCGATCATCACAGTCTCTACTTGGGAAAAATAAAAAATGCCGGGTCATCACGAGTTTGGTTAATTATTATAATTAAAGTTGACATCGCAGAGCAGTGAATTCCGAAAACAGCCTCTGCAAAAAGTGAAGAAAGAGTGTCGTGCAAAAATTTTTGTGAAAAGTCAAAAAACGAAGAGTCTAGAGTGGCTTTCAATATTTGATCCATAATAGAACTATACCTCTTCGAAGCACGCAATATATGCATAACATATAATCTTATATATATGAGATATATGGTCCCATATATTGCCAATCGTATATAGTATTTCGGCAAATTGTTATATACAATTGATTATATGGAACCATATATTGCTGTATAATGTACCCTATGTTTTTTTATATACTTTTCGAAGTATATGGTTTTCCATGCGGGGATAGCCAGTTGCTGGCGAAACATGCTTTACCAACAACAAATTCCGTTGAAAAAAAAAAATAAATGTTTTTTCCACTGATATGCATTTAGGGTACGGCGGGCAACATAGATAGGTCGGGCAAAAAGAAGAATTCATCCTGTTTAGTAAATAATAATTAGAAAGAGACAAAGGTAGTTATAATTAATTATTAATGGCTTTTTTTATCGAAACCTTAGCATAACCTTCTTGCCCGTCCGTACCCTACTTAAAAAACTTGAATATAAAGTCAGATTTTTATCTATTTCATCTTGTTTAAATGATGACGGCGGGAAAGAGATCGCTTTTAAGCCTAACTGGGCCTGGTGTAGGTCTATTTTATTGATTCAGAGTATTCTTACTTGCCTTGTAGGCCGCTGTTTGCATATTCAACAAGACATCAGGACATGATTTGGTTAAAAAATCTGATTCAGATGTAGTTTTGATACCTTATTTGAGATTTTTTTTTGGAACATAAAGTATACCTTAATCTTAATGTCCGAGGATGATTCAAATGAAACTTACCTAAGTGATTGGTCACAATTTTGAAAAAGAAGAAGCGTCTGATAGATTGAGTGAATATTAATTCTACGTAGTTTTCATTTTTAGGCTCATGAAATATTCAGTATTCAATATTTAGTACAATTTCGTTCACAGATATTCCTGCTATTGTATACTGGGGATTACTTGAGTACACATTATGTATTATTCAATGTACAACAAATAGGGACTAAAGTATATATTATATTAGCTTTTTAAATATTAAATCCCAGTAATGAACAAATCCCTTCAATCATTACAGAACATCGCATGTAATAAAAAATTGTTTTTCTTACCAGAATGTAACTTTCCCTAACTTTCCTGAGGAATTTTAAGTAGTTACAGTTCTAAATCTACTCAAATGTCTGCTTAAGCTTTACGATCTTCATTTTTTGTTTTTATTGTAATTATAAAATCTTCATTATAAACCTCGAATATTACGATTGGATACTCATAATTATTTTCAACTGCCCGATCTACTCCAAAAAGCGATAGATTAAATTATGAATGATCTCTGATAACCGAAAATACTGATAATTTTTAATTCAGTTACTTACTGAATATATTCAATAATAAAAGCTTCTATGATATATATCTATTAACCACGAGCCGAACAACAATTAAACATAATTTGCGCTAAATGGATTTCAAATTATTCTATTTGTAAAACAAACTTTATGAACTTTTTCAATTATCATCTCCGAAACTCCATTTTTACTAGTAAATTTAGATACTTGGAAAGTAATTTTGTAAGATGCTATTAATATGAATACACTTTTCCTTATTATTATAACGACTTGAAGCTAGTTGCCGTGACATAAGTTTCAATAGTGAGGACAATAATGATTTTATAATTGGGTTGAGTAAAGAGAAATGGTATCGATAACTGCACGGAGAGAAATGGATGGTAACAATTACGCACAACTTGTAGGTAATCTAGTGACATCCCAGCATCATGGTAAACAATTACCCATAATCATGATAATTTTTATTTAGATTTCTCGAGATTTTTGTCGGGAAATGTAAATAAAAATCATTATAAATATGGGTAATTTTTACCATGACTCTAAGATGTTACTAGATTACTTACAAATTGCGGGTAACTTTTACCATTCATTTCTCTCCGTGTACTTGAACTTGATAAATATAAAATAGTCGATGCAACTATCTTTGTAGTAACATTAACGATTCGAATTATTTAATTAATTCACTTAACACAAAATAAATTGTCAATTATACTATAATGGTACAATTATATTTGATATTAATTTCTAGTGATAATATCTTTAACAAAATAGATACAAGAACTATGAATCTAGTATATTGTACTATACAATAGTTACTACAATCACGTTATTAGAATATGATTTAATTATGAAATATTAGTTACTGGAGCTGTAATTGATAGTTGTCCCTCCTGGAACCTTATTTTTATACGTCCAGCACAATGATTTTTTGAGTTTATAATAACTGATAAAATATCCAAATACATTTTATGGGATGAAACATAAATTTTATAGTGCGGCTAATAGATTTTATCTTAATGTAATATAAATTTTACAGTCCAGCACAATAATTTTATACTTACTCTCTCGCTCCTAGCAGACAAGCTATTGAATACCTATATTTCATGATTAAAACTCATATATAAGTAGTAGGCTGATGGTTTCGTGTGTCGAGACTTTTTTCTCGAAATTCGCTGGTAAATATAATTTTATTTTATCATACAAATTCAAATTTAGCGCCCTTTTGATGAAAAAATAGTATATGTATCTTGGGAGCAATTGTTGATTCTTGAATCATGTGAATTTAGCGCCCTCGCTTCGCTCGGGCCAAAGCTCACCCTCGTCGAGAATAATTAATTTTGCTCCCTAGATGCCTAATGTGCTATTTCTTCATGGTATATTGTATTTCACAATGTAAACCCTTTCATTTTGTGCCCCTATCGGTAGGGTTTCACAGAAAAATGTAATCCGCCATTTTGTTGCGGCGGACATCTTGGATTAACAATTTTACTGATTATATATGATTGCATTGTCATCGGAACTGAAGGGGCATTCCAAATTTCCGCTCAATCGGACGTTGAGAAGTGGGTCAAATTTAGCTTGCAAGATTTAATCCAAACATACAAACCAAGTAGATGAGAAGTTTGTAACAAAAATAATTAAGTGGAAAAAAAATTTTTATCAGTACAAGCATTTTATTGCACTAAGTTGAACACCATCAATAATCCCCATGAAAAAATGATAGAATCAATTCAAACTTTTTTTAATTATATATTGTCACGGGAATTGGACTCCTGTACAAAATTTGAAAAAAATTGAGTAGAAATGATCGAAAAGGAAAAAAATTTTTCTTACTAACTGTTAAAGCTTGTAAAAAATGAGTCTACATACGGGGATTTAGTGAAAATAGGTTACTATGGCAGTTAAGAGCATCGAATTAAAGCCTATCTCTTGATTCAGGTGTCTGCGAAATTTTGCATGTGAAGCGAAGCGTGGAGATCTGTTGGCTTTAGATAACCTAGAAATTTAATACGCTTCATGGCTGCTAAACTGAAGGAGCTACGTAGACACCAACATTGGGAAAGTTCTCTTATCAATACAATAGCATTCATGACATCTGCCATACAAAGGGGCAAAATTAATTGACTTCTGACATTTTTTTCAAAATAGATTTTGGCGTCTCCGAGAAATTTAATCTTCCTTCGAGACAGAAGCCTTGAGACGATAAACATCAACAACCTTTACATGAGATTAACGAAAGAGTTAGTAAATATAATAACAAATTGCAGACAGGATAAGAAAAATATATTACAGCACATACAAATTCAACTCAATTTGTCTGTCATTACGGCATAGTTACTTGATAGCTTTATTCAATATGGAAAATTATTGAAATTTATGAACAAATTTATTCAAATTGATTATGTTCCTAACTTTTCTGAAAATTTACATTATGTAAGCATAACAATAGCAGCAAGCGAATATTGATACTGTAAAACAATCGAATTTAAGTTAATACAAATAACATCCCTTGGGATAAATCGTACCAAAATCGTATCAAAATTTTCCCAGAATTGTCGACGAATAAGAAATATGAGAAATTCCATATCATTTTCAAAGCCGCCACATGCCATTCTCCATGAATAGCAATTGATAAAGATAAAAATTTCCAATTACACTAATTCTTCACGTAGGGGTGTGCGGAATAAAGGAGCCGAATTTTAAAAAACCTTGATATTTTTACAGAAAACTACCCGATTATTATAGATAATTCTGCTTGAGAACTTAGAAATCTATCCATCTCTGATAATTTTGAAACACATTGAGTGTGACATGGATAGATATTTTTATATAAAATGTGGGATTATTTACAGTGGAGCTAGGTCGTATTTGCAAAAATAAAAGTGTTTATTGGAAATGAATTAACAGTACAAAAGATTACAATATTTTATAATTGCTTGCAAAGCCGATTCTCTACAACTGTCGTCTTTGAGAACAAATTAGATTCTGTTTTCAGGACTCTCCGCAACGTTTAAAGAAACCTCGGTTTAACATGTTATGTCGATTATTGCTACTGATGCAAGTGTTAATTTTTGTCACGGAGCCCTATTTCCAGGCAACCTCTCATAAAGTAATGAAACTATAAACTAAGCAGCAGAGGATTCAGCCGTTTCCTTAAAAATGGTTTTCTTTTTTTATTCTCATCCTAAACACATGAATATAATTGCATAATCTTTTTAAAATTACAACCTATCCTCACAACGTTATCTGTGGATTGTTTTGAGCTGATTATGAACTAAAATAGCAAGTTTTCCCCGATACTACATAAAATTTTTTTATACAAAAAATCAAAAAGTAACAATTTGCCCCGTCTTGAGGCTGGTTATTATCGAGCTGAAAAGAACTGTTACTGAGCCTTTTAAAAAGGTTTATTGGCGAAGACAACAATGAATTGGATGAAACATCCTTCTCAAACACTACCGTGAAACGGGGTTACTTCAACTTTCACCACAGCCCTACTACTATAACAGTGCTCCAGGATACGTTTCAAATGTAAGTGTAGCCACACAAGGTAACACAAGTTTGCTTCGCACTGTTTCAACTATATTTTAGAACTCTATTAGCATAGTAGGGCTACGGTCGAAGTTACTCTTAAAGTTAAAGTAACCCCGTTTTACGGTAATCAACGATTTTCCGAATTTTATGGTCTTTAGCAAATACTCAAGCGTACAATATGATATTTTCAAATTTTCGTACCAAAAGTCTGAATAAGGACCTTCAAGTTCACCATTAACATGCACGCAGGATAAATTTTAAAAGAGAATTTCCATAGTGTATTTAACACCTTATAATAGGATCAACTTAGCCCAGTAACTTTTTGCCCCGCTCTCTCTTACCTATATTTGAATTGTGCTCACGAAGCACTTTGGGTTGTCCCAACTTTTTCTGCTAAGTTTCTTATTCAATAAAAATGTAACTCATAACTTTTTCAACTACGTCATCATAATCCTGCTAAACTCAAGTGGAACATCTAAATGAAGCGCTTTATAAGATTGAGTTTGGGACTCGAGTCATGCGAAAATTTGTTAACATACATATTCAGCGTTTGCAATTAGATCTGTTCACCGATAACAAGGTGCAATCATTAAACGGCATATTTTAAAATCAAAAAGATGTGTGCACTCTTGAAGTAGGGGAGCGCGAGGCATCTTGTTACATGGATGAATAGTTACTCATCGTCTACGTTCATGACTGTGCCGCTAGTGCACGTCCCAAGCGTTATCTTAAGCTCAACGTACCTTGAGTGCGTTTTCTAATTGGAAAGGTGACCGCTAGAGAAACAATTAACAATAATAATCACCACAGAGCTGTTTAATTATGTTTGGCCGCAGTCGTAGTTTTGACAAATGAAACCTCTATTGCCAAATTTGCATGGTTACATGAGTTTAGGGTCACCGGGCGCTGAGTTCAGAGATCGTATTCACGTACCTCGAGTTCGGCCGCGCAAGAAGGAATTTTCCACGAAGTTATCACGCCTGAGCTGCTAGTTCCAATTTATTCGAAATAAGATATAAATACAATAAATGCAGAATATTTTCATAAGGGCGAATTGTTAGTTTGATTTATAATTTCTACTCAATAATTCCAATAAAACTTTTCCAGAGAAATACGCGTCTTCTATTCATTAGGTGGTTTCAGAATCAACAATTTGTTTATACCACGCCTAGGCTGTTGAATAGCGAATTTTATGAAATATGAATTACTTCTTACTTATTATTTAAAGAATTTTATGCCTTTCGGCAATATAACAGATAACTTTAATCAGTCACTATAACGAGTAGCACGGAAAAATACAAACCCTAACTTACTAACGTCCCTAGATTTGATGGATTATTGAAGACTTGGATGAGGGACGGAAACTTCATTTCCACGATTGTTGATTTATAGTTGTTTTTGACTACTTTAGACTTGACGTTAATTACTTGTAATCTTCACGAGAAAGAGAAGCGGAAAATAAAATTCCGAATTGAAGATTGTTTATAGATAATTAAATTACTTTATCTAACGAAACGAAAGCAACAAGAAAAATATTTTCTTATTAAAAAGCTTCAATTAATGAGTTTAAAGAGACTCAGCGAAGATTCATTAGGAAATTATGAAAAATAACATCGTATCATATTACAAATAACATGAAAGAGCGAGAAATGAAATTTCGAAATCGAATCTTATTTGCTGCTTCGAAATCAAACAAAGTGCTTCGATAATGAATTCCGTTAAAGGTAGCAATTAGAAATCTCAACAAACGGATAAATTCTACTTCGCTCTGAAGGCAATTCTATTCAAATTAAGCTTGTGATTGACGTACTGATTGGTATTTGTATAGAAGCGCATGACACCCATAAGGAATCGGGAACGAAGCCACATCCCGAGCGCGTCCAGTGGCATGCCTAGATAGAGCATGAATCTATCCCCGAGGGCGGGCTCCTGGTCTGACTTCCCCGAGCAGTTCAGCGGAAAGTGGGTCAAATTTAACTTGCAAGATGTGATAACAGACAGACAGTAAAATCGTGTAAAATCGATTGAAAACCACTCAAGCATAATATTTGCAGCGAGCTTAATTGAAATTTTTTTCATATTCATTGATGTTTGAATTAGGCACCATCTGACTGCAAACACTGAACTCTATTTACTTAGAAATATAATGTTACCACTGTATTTATCTAGCAGAAAAATGATCGTGAGTTTTGGATGCGTCATCATTGAATTTTGCTATTATAAAACTTCAAGTGGATTACAAATACTGACACGTGTCGGCATGAAACCCGAGATCGAAGTAGTATTCTCCATATTCTATGAAGGTAATGAAAGCAGCCAATTACGCGGTATAATGAGTAATTGAAAATAATCCCTTCATGTATATAGTCTTCTGAAATATTCTACGAAACAACGAATCCAATAAAACAGGAGCTTGGTAACAGACGAAAAGTTCTTAAGTGTTACTAAAATTAGAACTATCCTTTTTTCTAGGGTGCTTGTCTAAAAAACGAGGAATATACCCAGTTTCTCATGAATAATACAAAAAACGACCTACCCTTTTAAAAATAAATGGAAAGAAACGGAGGAAAAACAACCGATATGTACCGTTTTTAATATGGCTTTCGAAGAACAACCCTTACGAGAATGATATACTCGTATAGGTAATAATCACTTATATAATTCGTGAATTATCATATTCACATATCCATTTTCAAAATATTCACTAATTCTGCGTGGCACAATTCTAGCAAACACATTTAGCTTGAAATGATTGAGAACCCACTAATTCATGTTTAGAGAGTACCGCGAAAAACAGTTACTTCAACTTTAAAGGTAACTTTGTCCGCAGCCCTACTATGTTATTAGAGTTATAAAATATAGTTGAAACAGTGCGAAGCAAACTTGTGTTACCTTGTGTGGCTCCACTCACATTTGGACCGTATCCTGGAGCACTACTGAAGTAACAAGGCTGCGGTTAAAGTTGAAGTAACCCCGTTTTACGGTACTAAATCCGAATTCTATTATTTTGAGCTAGTAAATTGAGATTTTCTAATTAATTCTCAATTGTTCACAATTCTCAACATTATTCCATCTCAAAATTGGCATTTAGCGTGTCAGAACTCTAGAGTAACAGAATTATAATTGAACTTCCAACAAAAACTTTATCTTCACAATTAACGTATAATTGTTATGGACTAATTGGGTCCTCATGCGAATTCCTAGCAACTTTCTTGGAGGATGTAGGATGAAATGCAAATTCTTCACTTAGGTACTTAGAATTATTTTAATTTATCCAAACATATAAATTGAATTGAAATATATCTTTTGATCCCAAAATAACTCATTTTTTAATTTATTTTTCTTATTTATTCAAGGCCCCATAAGCAACACGGTCTTCAGCGATCACGTACAAACATCAAATTATTGTAACATTGCAAATATAATTGATCGAACAAGATAACATTACAATACATATTCATCATTATACCTCATCATATAATTTTATTGCTTTGCGGGAGTCTAAAATTATTAAACAATTTTGAGATAACGATAACACTCTTGGACATGGAGAAAGATTCCAACGTAGTCGGTCGGGCTGGAATGCAGCACTCTCTGATCGAATCTGTTGGACTGATGCTGTCTGTGGTCATTTTGGACATTTGCGAACAGGAGTTTTTTCCATTAGATGGACATGAGCGATTTTCGTGTGACCAACTCTTAATCTGGAGATAATGGGTACTGGTTGTTTCTGTTTGTTAGTTCTGGGACAGGTGTGATTGTGTCTGTTCTGATTTCACGGATTTCGATTCAGCGTCCCAAGTTTCACGTGTTTCTGTCTTAAATAATTTTTTGAAGTCCTGAAGGAGGTCCTGGATAGGGCATATAGCATATTTTTGTTTGTCTTCCCGACCAGGTAATCTTCGGTGCAACTAAAACGCTCTTGATTGAAAATACTTTTCATTCCAAGAAATATTTTGAATTCATGAACAGAAATTTGAATACCTCTTAATTTCAGATAACACTAACACTAGTTTACAAAATTCAATTTTTGGTCTGTTGCCACAATAAGTTTTTTTTTTCGTATCAAATATACTGCCTGAATGTATATATTGGAGGCGTTTTTTTTCGCAGCTCAAATTTTTGAATTTTCTATCATTTACTAATTATTTTTTTCACATGAGTTATATATCTCTATATATTCCTACCATATATTTAAACGGGAAAAATTGCGAGCTGATAGAATATTTCCGAGATTGAATTTCGAATGTAAGGTTCAGTCAACGAATTGTTTTATTGGAAATCTTGGCAACAAAACCCTTGTAAACTAGTGTAATCATTTCCTATTTTATTTGTACAATTCATCATATTCGAAACCAAAACGAACTTATCATTTTCCCAATCAGACAACACGGTTGCCTTACAAGGTCAAAGCCACCAAATAATATTAACGCTGATCATGTTCAAGAGCCTCGTGTAAATACGTAAGGGGATGGGGAGAATGGCTTGGCAAAAAAATGCTACCCACTCCGTCAAAGTAAATAATACCCTCCGGATGATACAAATAATTTTCTCCTATCCCATGAATATTAAATAAAACTCATTTGCCAAAGTGGAAACTTTTATTCAGAACCTGATTTTACACACAACGATTATTTCTTAAGTCTAGAATATTCCGACGAGTAATTTACCACAAGCATTTCATGACTTACACTAAAGATTACATTCATTCATTTTTTAATAAGCTACAATATCGAATTTTCCAATCATCTTCGCAGTGAATAAAGTAACTAGATTAAATTCATTAACTCCTGATTACCTTCAAAGAAAAACTCCTTTACTGGGGCTATTTTGCCTAATTAATCTGGTCCCGCTTACCCTTTTTCGAACGCAAATTCATCATCCAAAGTATTCCTCCTATGTTTTTATTTTAATTTCCGGAAATGGCTTAATGTATTTTATAATTAGTATACCCGTACGGAAATATTTATAATCGAAGCATATTCCAAAAATATAGGTGAAGCTTTTTTATAAATTTTTTATATTGCAAATATAAATAAAATAGACTTTCATAATCCAAATATACGATAATTATAAAAAAAATATACGTTGTAAATACAAAGTATACCAGACATGTAAGTTACCTATATTTAGGCACATAAGATTGGAATACTTTTCAAACATACATATTAAATATACGTGTGAAACATAATTTTAGTATATTTTGAATATAACTCAACGGTGGATTTTTATATAATTTGAAACAATATTTGGATATGTGGAAAAAATATATTTCACTCATAATCAGTATGTACTTCAAAACACTTTTTTTTATAATTTCTAAATATATTTGCTGTATACTCAGAATAAAAAGACTGTCCGTAGACTTAATATATAATCTCATGTATACTTTATATATATTTTGAGGGTATATTTTTCCATATCCAGAATATGTTTTTATGTATGGAACGAATATGTTTCTCGTATATTTAACATATAGTTTTGAGCAATTTTTTTTTTATACCTTTTGCGAATGAAAATAATAATCAAACTCAAGTATAATTCTTAATTACTTTTATTACATTAACAATTCATTATGATTAGGATGCTTACATGCTAAAAGTAAAGACGATCCCGGAACTTCTATAAGAGTTACCTTTTCTCGAATATTTCTAACATTTACAGCTGCTAAATCCTCGCAAACATTATTTAAATAAACCGTGTGATTTATTTAAGTTTCAAACACAAAATTATTACAATTATCAAAATATGATCCTAAAGCATAACATTCGAATTCATTTCCTACCGTAATTACAACAAATACTTGAATTTCAAAAATATCAAAATTATCTAATATTACCACAAAATTCCGTCTTTTTCATATGCAGACTCATGTATTCATGTGCCACTCATATGCAGACGCTATGATTCAAATCGAATGAATATGTAGCATCAACCAAAACACCTGAACATCGTACTTCGCGATTTGTTAAATTTTGTGAAGGTTAACTAAGTAATTCCGTTGGATAACGCATTTATTAGTAAGTATTTTATAAAAAGTTATTATTTCTGTTGAATAAAATGAAATTAAAACAGTGTGCCTTTGTAACTTGAATA
>JABMBU010396126.1:0-11563 GCA_018906915.1 Phanerotoma sp. PSUC_FEM 10030009 | reverse complement strand
AAATCAATACCCTGTAATTTTTTATTCACTTTGCGAAATTTTCATTCGATTTATTTACAAATTTTGGATTCATTCTAAAATTGAAGTGAAAATTTAATACTTCTATTTTAAAAAATTTGATGTTTTTGTATTTTAAATTATTCTCATAAAAATGAAATGAAAAATATTTACCGAATGTCGAGTCGTAAATCTTGTATTTTTCAATAAGCAGTTTTCTAAGTGACGAATATTCTGCCAGTCTTCCAATTGGCAGTACATATTTCTCCCAATGTTCATATTTAGCTCGAAGTTTGTCTCTAAAGCTGACATGGCGATTGCTAGAAAGTCTTCCAGTTCTGTCACTGTGATCTCCAGTTAACCATGCATGTAACAAACACTCGTGAGCAGTCATACGTTTTTCTTTATTTTTGACGAGTAATCGTCTAATGAAGTCCTTGCCTTCGTCAGAAACGTGACGGAAAGCTTCTGCATCAAAGTCCCAGTCGCATGCCTTCACGTTCTTCAATGTCTCAACGTCGTTATCTCCAGCGAACGGCGATAAACCACTGAGTAAAACGTAAGCCAACACACCACAAGCCCACATGTCTGTGTAGAAACCAACTGGTTCACGTTCAACAATTTCAGGAGCTGCAAACTCAGCTGTACCCGTACTGATTTTTACTACTTCATTTGGATCTAATTTTGTTGCTAAACCAAAGTCAATAAGTTTGACATTCGTGCTGTTTCGCGTTTGACACATGATGTTTTCGGGCTTAATGTCCAGATGAATTATATTCTTCTCGTGCATGTGTTTTATTCCTTCGCAAATTTGTCTCATGTAATTAATCACTTCTGATTCAGACATCGAGTAACCTTCAGCTGTTATTCTCTCAAACAATTCTCCACCCGAAAGGAACTCAAAGATCAAAATCATCTCGTCTTCATCTTCAAATGCATCGTGTAAGTTTATCAATTTCGGATGGTGTAATTGGTTCATTATGTCGATCTCTTTTCTGATCAATTCCTTCTCCGTTACATGAGATACTGGAATAAATTTAGCTGCGAAGATGTTTCCTGTTGCTCGCTCACGACAACGATGAACGACACCAAATGCACCTGTTCCAATCTCTTCCAATATTTCGTATTTGTCGTAAACGGACGTCGTTTTAATTTCAACTGGTTGTGGCACATATTTGCTGTAAATGTCAAACACAAATTGATCGTAATCGCGAACTTTTTCGTCAGCCTGACCACGAATCTTCTTGCCTTTAGAATCGTATTTCACTTCGTATTTCTGTGGTGCTTTCTTCTTAGCTCCTTTCGTCGTGATCAATGGTGTTACTTCACTTGGATCTGATCGACCATAAACATTTTCGGCTGAGACGCGGAAGTCATATTGATGTCCAGGACTCAAATCTTGAACTGCCATAGTACAGAATCGCGTTGTACCACATCTTATCCAGCTGGTCATTGGATGTTCACGTTTTTCAACCACGTAGTTCGTTATGTTGCTACCACCGTCCCATAATGGAGGCTTCCAACTGACTGCCAATGAGTCGTGTCCGATGTTGTCAATTGTCGGGAATCGTGGTGGATCTGGACGATCGCTGATTTGAATCTTGATTATCGCCAAATCTTGGCCAAGTTCATTCTCGGCAGTGATTCGGTAAGGTCCTGAATCCATTCGGCTACCATCTCTGATAGTTAAAATGGCGTGGCGTTCTTTCAATTCAACGTGATAGTGACCGCCAGATTCGATTGTTTCACCTTCTCTTACCCACGTAATTTTCGGTTTCGGGAATCCAGTGAATGGAATCTTAATAACGACGTTAACTCCCTTGTCGAAGTACGCGGTGTCTCTGAATCTCGGTGGGACATTCAATTTTGGCGGCGTCATTATGAACAGCTCACCTTTCGTTGATTTATGTCCACCTTTGTTCGATGCACGACAAATGTATTCATCAGCGTCTTCTCCAAAGACATCTTGGATTACCAAATTGTGACAATCGTCTTCTGAATAAATTTGGTAACGGCTGCCATTTTGCAATTCCCTCGCACCTTTGAACCATGTAATTGTTGGTTTTGGAGATCCCGTAATGACACACTTGAATTGGGCATTGTGATTCTGTTGGCAATTGACGTTCCTCAAAGGTTTGATTACTTCTGGTGGTTTGGCGACTAATGGATCGACGATCTTTACGGATGTTGATGCACTAGACTCTTTACTAATTCCGGCAACGTTTTGGGCAAATACTCGGAATTCGTATTGTCTGCCTTCAATTAAATTGCTGACATTAATTTGAGTTGCTGCACATAGTGCTGGATTGACGCGTTGCCAAGCAATTGAACCGACTTCACGCTTGTCGATCCAGTAACCTTGAACTTTAGCTCCGCCATCGGTTTCGGGTTTGTCCCATGAAAGATTGACAAAGTCTCCGCCAATCTCGAGTACTTTGGGAACTCCCGGTGGTCCGGGTGGATCGAATGGAGCCTTCGCTTTTATAGGATTAACTCCTTCTAGTGGTGGTCCCATGCCATTGTCGTTCACTGCCATTACCCTGAATAGATACTCGTGTCCTTCAGTCAGGCCTTGGACAAAGAAGTTGGTGTCCTTAACGAAGCTTGAAATGGTCAACCAGTGGCCTTGAATTATCTCACGACGTTCTACAATGTAGTGGGTAATTCGGAGACCTCCGTCAGTCTTTGGTGCATGCCATGATAGAGAGCAAGTGTGTTTATCTATTTCGGAAACTTCTAGAGGACCAATTGGCGGACCTGGTGGACCGGTGATGTGCACTGTGAATGAACCACTGACGTCGCCGCTGTCGTTGCTAATTGACAATTCATAAATTCCTTCATCTTCTTTGTTTATGTCCTTGATGAAAATAATCAGTTGATCATCAAATACAGTGTATTTAATGTGTCCTGATTCGACAATCTTGTGTCCATCTTTCTTCAGAGTTATATCCATTGGCTGGTCTCCGCTGTAGAATATCTTGATCTTCGTGTTATCTTTTTCGGCGAGGTACAAGTCGGTTGGCATGCGTTCGATCTTTGGTGGTGTGCCGATCTTTAGTCTCATTGTTGTTGTAGCAATACCCAATGGATTCGATGCTTGACAACTAAAGTCTCCACTGTCGGCTTCCCAAACTTCAGAAATAATAAGTCTGAACAAACCATCATCACGAGTCTCCGATCTAAATCGGCCGCCCATTGTAATTTCTCTGCCGTTTCTGAGCCATCTTGGTGTCGGCATTGGTTTGCCAGTTGCTTGACATTCAAGCACGTAAGTTTTGCCAAGTGGAACTCCTTGAGAAATTGGAAGTGAACGGAGAAATTCGGGCTTCTCACCACCCTCAACTTCACAGACTTTCACAGGTGTTGTGCAAGAGCTTGGTTCAGATCTTCCAGCAGCGTTGACGGCAAATACTCTAAATTCATAGTCTCCACGTTCGATAAGATGCATAACTGTGTATTCCAAATCAGTAACATTGTATTCGTTGCATTTGAGCCATATTGCTGAACCAATTTCACGTTTCTCAATAACGTATCCAGTAATTCGGCTTCCGCCATCAGAAGACGGTGCTTCCCACCTGAGGTCGACGTAATTCTTGCCGACTTTCGTGACTTGGGGTGTTCCAGGCGGTGATGGAACGTGGAATTTACTGCGGAGTTTGAAGTTAATCGAGGGCGGACTTGGTCTACTGAATCCAGCAGCGTTCTTTGCGTAGACTCGGAATTCGTATTCGTGACCACGTGCAAGGCCATACGTGACGTAATGTGTATCTTTAGTGACGTAATCATTAGCAATTCGCCAACGTGCGTCATCAGCAGGATCGCGGAATTCGATCTTGTATCCTTGGATGCGAGAACCTCCATCGGACACTGGTTTTTCCCAAGAGATCGTAATGCTGTCGGTGTCCCAATCGATAACACGTGGTTGAGATGGTGGTTCCGGAACATTGAACGGGAATTTAGCGATAAACGGCTCGTCACCTACAAGCGGTTCTGATACGCCATACTGATTTTCTGCGCGTATTCTGAAGTTGTATTTTTTATTCGGCTCTAAACCAATCACGTCATAGTGAGTGTTACGCACGAAACTGCAGACTTTAAGCCAGTAACCGCCGGGATCTAATTTTTCTACGATGTAATTAGTAACTGGTGAACCGCCATCATCGAACGGCGCTTTCCACGATAGCGTGCAAGTCTCTGGTGTGATGTCAGAGATATCTAGAGGTCCTTGAGGATGTGATGGTTTGTCTACAACCAAAACTCTGCAAGACGCTGAATCCGTTCCCATGCAGTTGGACAAATGAATTGTATAATGTCCAGTATCGCTTCTCTTTGCTCTGGTGTTGATGAATTTAGATGCAATTTCAGTGGTTTCGAATTTAATTCGGTCATCTGTATATACTTCTTCTCCATCGATAGACCAGCCTGGTTTTGGTTTCGGGTTCGCATTGAATGGAACCGTGATTGTAAATGGTTGTCCAGCAACTACTATCATGTCACGGATGCTGAGATCGCTTGTGATCTTAGGTGCGAATTGTGGTGCAGCAGCACGGATTGCATCCGAGCTGGAACTCCATGGACTTTGTCCAGCAGCATTGATCGCAGCTACTCGGAATTCGTAGTCGTAATTTTCTACAAGACCTCCAACGCGATAAGTTGTGTCGGGTATACGAGCTGGCGTTGCTTTGATCCACTTATCTTCTCTGATCATGCGCTTCTCGACAATGTATCCAGTAATCGGAGATCCACCGTCGCTTCTTGGTTTTGTCCAAGTAATTGTGATACTTTCTTCTGTTGTCTCTACACTCTGTGGTGCTCCTGGCGCTGTCGGTGGATCGAACGGATAACGCGCTTTGATTGGTTCTTTCGTTTCTGCTGGATCTGATGTTCCGTATTGGTTTTCAGCCATAACACGGAATTCATATTCTTGGCCGACAGTTAAGTTACGTACGCGAACAAATGTTGCTGTGACGTAACCACTGATCTTCATCCAAGACTGAGCTTTGCCCTCGCGTTTTTCAATGACATAATTGGTGATATCAGCACCGCCATTATCTTTAGGCGGGTTCCAGAATAGTGTGAGTGCATCCCCGGCAAACTCATCTGCTCGCAGATTCTGTGGCGGACTTGGACGATCAAGAACGCGGACGTTGATTGTGGCCGTGTCGAATCCAGATGAATTGCGGAGTTGTAGGCGGTATTGACCTTGATCACTGCGTCGTGAATTTTTCACTACAATGCTAGCGTAATCCTCACCTAATTGTTGATGAACTCGCCTATCAGTTTCATCCAAAATAACGTCGTTGGCAAACCAACTCGCCATGGGTTTCGGGAATCCAACATATGGAACATGAATAGAGAAATCTTCTCCAGCACGAACCGTAATGTCGCGGACTCCACCGAGATCCATGATTGGTTTGTTTGGTTGCTCCTCGATGACAATTGGATTGCTTGGACGACTTGGGTTACTCTTACCGACGTCATTGAGTGCGATCACACGGAATTGGTACTCATCACCTAATCTCAATTTCGGCACAGTGTAAACGGTGCCGGTGATTGGTGCTCCATTGACATCAGACCATTCGTCCTCGCCCTTCTTCTTGGATTGAATAAAGTATCCACGAATCTTAGCACCACCATCATTTCTCGGTGGTCTCCAAGAAAGTGTAACAGAATCTTTGGTAACTCTATCGGCTTTTGGTGGTTCGGGAGCATCAGGCTTCAGTCGTTGATGTCCAGCGACTATCGGTTCCGTTGCTCTGCTTGGATCTCCTGGTCCAGCTTCGTTAATTGCAATAACACGGAATTCATAACGAGTTCCTTCATGAAGATCTTGAACTGAAAATGTTGTGTTTGGAGTCGCATAATTGTTGACTTTAAGCCACTCACCACCACGTTCACGTTTCTCAACATAATAACCAGTAATTGGTTTGCCACCAGTAACTTCCGGTGGGTTCCACGTGAGTGTACAAGAGTTCGGTGTGTAACCGAGGACTTCGGGTTGACTTGGTGGGCCTGGTGGATCGAATGGACTCTTAGCGACTACTGGTTTACCGTCAAGTGGCTCAGAAACACCATACAGATTTTCAGCACGGACTCTGAAGACGTATCTTCTGCCTTCTGAAAGTCCACGTGCAGTAAAGTGACATGTCGGACAGTAGCCTGGAACTTGACGCCAGTTTTCACTGCCGAAATCGCACATTTCTACGATGTAATTAGTAATTTCGGCACCACCATTGTCGTCAGGTGGACTCCACGAGAGTGAAACAGACTCGTGATTAGTTCCCGAGTAAAGCAGTGGTCCTTTAGGTGCTCCTGGTTTGTCAACAACAACCACCTGAATTTCGGCACTATCTTCACCGAATTCGTTAGTTGCTGAAACAGTGTATGATCCCGCATCTTCCCTCACAGATTTCTGGATGAGTAATACTGTATGTTCGCTCTTAGTTTCTGTCGATGTTCGGTAATTATCTGCCAATTTGCCGCCATCTTTGAGCCAAGATACTCTTGGGATTGGGGCTCCAGAAATTGGTATATCCACATGAATTGGTTCTCCTGCTCTAACTCGGATTTTACGACCCATGAGAGCGTCCAAATGTAATTTCGGCTTCTCTTTCATTGGTCTGGCAGTGAAAACGTTGGATGCATCGCTAGGTTTGCCTGGTCCAGCAGCATTTACTCCCGATACTCGGTACTCATATTGATGACCATCGGCAACATGTTCATCGAGATATTCAGGTGTTAAAACTAATTCTTTGTTTGCTCTCACCCACCGCCCGGTCGCACGATCACGGCGTTCAACTTCGTAACCGAGGATTTTAGATCCTCCATTACTAATCGGTGGAGACCATTTGATTGTGATGTGGTCTTTGCTTGCATCAAGACACTCGGGTTTGCCGGGTTGGCCTGGAACTGTGAATTGATTCTTAGCAACAATAGCACGTTCGGTTTGCAGAGGATCTGAACGGCCTTGCAGATTTTCGGCTGAAACTCGGAACTCGTATTTTGTGCCTTCTGTTAATCGTGGAACTGTAGCGTATGTTTGAGTTGGGTTTACGTAATTAACTGCTGGAACCCATCCACCACCATGTGTAAGATCTCGTTTTTCAATGACATAGCCAGTTATTTCACTACCACCATTATCTTTCGGTGGTTTCCACGATAATGTCACTGATTGACTAGTGATTTCTTCGTATTCAAGTGGCGCTTCTGGAGGTCCAGGTCGGTCAAGTACAATCAGATTAAAGCTTCCTTCATCTACACCACTGTCGTTCTTCAACATTAAGTGATACTTGCCAGAATCTGATCTCTTGGCATTGACTGTGTGAATAATTGTGTGATATCCAATTGATGTCACTGTTGTTCTTTCATTTGTTAACAGAGGTTTGTTGGCAACAGTCCAAATAACTTCTGGCGCTGGTTCTCCAACAAAGTTAATATCTGTGTGGAATACAAGACCAGCTTTAATACGAATATCTTCAAGTGGCGTCTTGATTTTCGGGGCTAAGAATCGGCTCTTAGCAATTACAGCATCACTTGGCTCTGATGGTTCTGATTGCCCTGCTGAGTTAACTGCGATGACACGGAATTCATATTCTTGTCCTTCCGATAGATCTGGCACAGTTGCCGCAGTTTTTCCCGAAGGAACGTGAACGGCATTGATCCAGTAAGGACTGCCTTTCTCTTTCTTCTGAATGATATATTCAGTAATCGGTGAACCGCCGTCATTTTCAGGTGCCGGCCAAGTGAGATCAACATGATCTTTATCCCAATCAGTGATTTTAGGTTTACCGGGCGCGTCTGGCTCGTCAAACTCATTTTTAGCAATGATACTCTTTGTTGTTTCAAGTGGATCTGATTCACCAACGTTGTTCACTGCTTTCACTCTGAAATAATACTCTTTTCTGTGAGTTAACCTGTATACTTCGTGATTCAATGTCATTGCCATACCCGCATCAGACCAAGTACCACGAGAAACGTCCATTTTTTCGATGACATAATGCAGAATTGCACTTCCACCATCGTCAAGTGGTACGTTCCATGACAAATGGCAGCTGTCTTTGGTCACGTTACTGACAATCAATGGTTTTTCTGGTGGTGATGGTCTGTCGAGCACGATTACAAGTGCACTAGCAGTTATTTTTCCGGAATCATTTACTAAAGTTAAAGAGTATCGTCCGGCATCACCACGAACTGAGAACGGAATTTCGAATGTCGTGTTTGTGGTAGTTGTGAATATCTCGTGACGATCATCAGCATTTATTGCTTTACCGTTCAATGTCCAATAAGCTGTTGGTTTCGGTGCTGCTTCGATGGGAATGTCCCAAGCGATCTTCTGTCCAGCACGAACAGTAAGATCTTTAAGCAATGTTTTGTCAAATGTTGGTGCTTGGTTACGTGGCTTAGTAATGACTGGTGCTGATGCTTCAGATGGTTCTCCAGGTCCGGCTTGATTAACAGCAATCACTCTAAATTCATATTCTTGACCTTCTTGAAGATCCGGAACAGTTCCTTTGCAAATTCGTCCAGGAATTTCTGCTGCCTTTTCCCATTGACCGAACCTCGGTCGTTTTTCGATGATGTAACCGGTAATCGGTGATCCGCCGTCGCTTTTAGGTGGTGTCCATTCAAGATCGACATGATCTTTGTCCCAATCAGTAGCGATCGGCTGTCCTGGTTTGTTCGGCTTACCGAATGGATCTTTCGCTGTGATTTCATCAAGGCCAGTTAGCGGCTGTGATTCTCCAATTTTGTTCACCGCTCGGACTCTAAATGTGTAGTCATGTCCTTCAATTAAGTGATCAACTCTACATGTAGTGAACTCAGCTTCAGCAACGGGAACCCATCGCATGCTTTCTGAATCCATTTTTTCAACCATGTAATGAAGAATTTCGCAACCACCGTCGTCTCTTGGAACTCGCCAACTCAATTGACATCCGTGTCTCGTGACATTGGATACTTGTAGTGGTCCTTCAGGTGGTGAAGGTACATCCATCACAATTACATTTAATGTAGCGCTGTCGGTGCCGTTAACATTCTTTACTGTCAACGTATATGTTCCTGAATCAGCTCTTCTGGCATCCATGAACCGTACCTTGGTGTTATAATCTGTGTTGGTTACTTTAATTCTGTCATCACTACTGATATGAGTGCCCTTCAAATTCCATTCTTTTGTTGGCGGTGGTTCACCAATAACTGGAACATCGAAGTCGAAGAACGCACCTGCTTTGACTTTAACATCCAACATGTATTTCCTGTCAATTCTTGGCGCCAAGTTCTTTGGTCTCGCAACGTGGGGTTTGGTTGCATCTGATGGTACACCAGGACCACCTTTATTAACAGCACGAATTCGGAATTCGTAAGGTGTTCCTTCAATCAGATCATCCACTCTTCCTCGAGTAACATCACCCTCAACTTTAGCACACTCTTCCCAATTTGGATTGTACTTATCACGTTTTTCGATGATGTATCCAGTGATTGGTGATCCACCATCTTCTGCTGGCCTCGCCCAAGATAATTCGACAAATTCTCTGTCGTAATCAGTAATTGTTGGTGTTCCGGGTTTGCCAGGTTCATCAAACGGATTCTTTGCCTCGATATTTTGTGACATGGTCAATGGTTCTGATTTTCCTTGTTTGTTAACTGCACGAACACGGAATTTGTATTTGTGGTTTGGTGTTAAACCATCAACATCTAGGTTGCATTCGGGTCCATCAGTTTGTCCCGCTGGAACCCATCTTCCAGTAGCATCGTCCATTTTTTCGACAATGTAACACTCAATTGGTTGACCTCCATCGTCTTCTGGTGGATTCCATGACAATTTGCATCCTTCTGAGTGTATGTCAGAAGCTCGTAGGGGTCCTTCAGGTACTCCTGGTTTATCGATGACGGTGACTTTCACTGAAGCACTGTCTGTTCCACTATTATTTTGTGCTGTTATTGTGTATCTACCGGAATCTGCTCGCGTGGCCATTCTGACGTGAAGGCTTGTTGCATAATCGACGTGTTTCATTTTTATTCTGTCAGAACCTCGCATATCGCGGCCCGCGAACTGCCATGTTGTTGTTGGCGGAGGTTCCCCTGATACTTTGACATCAAAGCTAAAGTTCTGGCCAGCTTTGAGTCTAACGTCATCAAGATTAGTGCGATCAATGAGTGGTGGTTGGTTTCTCGGTTTGGCAATTATTGTTGGCGTTGGATCTGAAGGTTCTCCAGGTCCTGCTTTATTAACAGCGCGTACACGGAATTCGTATGGTTGCCCTTCTATTAAATCTGGTACTGTTGCGAAAGTTACGTCAGCAGGGACCTCAACAGCTTTTTCCCAATCGCCATATTTGTCTTTCTTTTCGATAACGTATCCAGTGATTGGTGATCCACCGTCTTCAGTTGGTGGCGTCCATTTGAGATCAACATGGTCTTTATCCCAATCCGTAGCTTTGAGGTCTCCCGGTTTTCCAGGTTCGTCGAATGGATTTTTAGCAATTATTGTTTCTTCAGCAACCAATGGCTCTGATTCGCCTTCAGCGTTGACTGCTGATACGCGGAATTTATATTCCTTTCCGGGAGTCAAACCTGTAACATCCATCTGTGGATCAGTAGAACGTCCACATGGAATCCAGCAGCCTGTTTCCGGATCCATTTTTTCCACTTGGTAATATTCAACTGGAGTACCACCGTCGTCGATTGGTCTCTTCCATTTCAATTTGCATCCTTCTTTGTGGATGTCAGGAATTTCTAGAGGTCCTTCAGGTGCTGTTGGCTTGTCGGTTACAACTACATTGATTATTACACTGTCTTTGCCTGATGTATTCGTTGCAGTTACTACATATTCACCGCTGTTACCTCGTGCAACTGGTCGAATTACTAGTTTTGTGCTGTATGGAGGATTCTCGATTATCACATTCTTTCCTGCAACTATTGGCATTGATCCACAACGCCAATCAACGTGTGGTGCTGGTTCACCAGTGATATTTGCATCGAATTTGAGAGTCGATCCGGCAGATAATGTGACGTCTCGGAGATGCCTCCTGTCGATCTTTGGAGCAACTGTAATTAAAAAAAAATGAATTAATCTCGTACATGATTTTCAATGTGATTGGTTAATCTGAAATCAATTGAATTTTTTATATATCATTCAATTATTGCAATAAGTAGAAGTGAAAATATTTTTATTTCCGCACAAGCTGATACAAACTATGAAATCACGAGATAAATTTTCCATAACTTTGATAATAAATCACTGCGCCATTAGTTGTTTGCGAAAATTGCTACCCTGAGTGAAAAAAAATTAAATTTAAGTAGTTATATAGTTTTTTCATAGGTTTTCAAATTTAGTTGCTTACAAACTTTAAGTATTACATATTGTTATTTTATAAATAACTTTCTTCTAATTCCGTTAATAAACAATGACGAATTTCTGGAACTGTATGCATTTTTTTTAATACAAGAAAATGAATTTTCGTAGCATCAAATTGAAAATAAATTTAATCAATCTTAGATGGAGAATGGAAAGTGTCGATAGAAATTTTCTCAATTTAAAATGATAGATGGACTATCACAGCGTTAGTAC
>JABMBU010395019.1:0-11609 GCA_018906915.1 Phanerotoma sp. PSUC_FEM 10030009 | reverse complement strand
GGTAATTTTTCGACGTAATTTTTGATGGCAAAGTTATGTTAACTCACGTCACTGAATACGAAAATGTTTATAACTTTGCTGTATTGCCCAGGACTCTTTTCTTTAAGAATAGTTTTTTTGTAAGGTTCATTTGATTCACATCCATAATGAATGGCGTTAACTAGATTCTTTCCCAACAAAATATTTATACGCTGTCTGTCAAGTAACTTCAGTGCTTCCAAATTTACTCGAGAAAGCGATCTAGAAAAAGTTTGTTCTTCATTCCCCTGTGTTCTGTATCCATATTTTATCAATATAGTTAATACTGTTTATAACGTTTCATAACTGTGATTTCCCTATTTATTGACTCAAATTTCCGAGCAAAAAAACTATCTCATTTCACATCTATAACTCTATAAATTTACAATCACCATATTTCCCATATCCCTAGGAAGAAAAAACACATTTGCTCACGATTAATAACAATATCCTTCCAAATTTCAAGGAAATTTCCAGAATAAACACTTTTCTGAAAGTATTATTCCATATAAAACGGTTCAGACACCATGCGATAGTTCATGTTAATAAATTTTAGGAAATTCGCAACTTTATTCTCAAACATTTTTTTGAAAAGCAAGAAAGTAATTTTATCAATTTTATTCAATATTAAGCATCGATATAGATTGACGGACACAGAACTCGTCCTAATTCTATAATTTTTATTTCAGAATTCTTTGAGAATACCTAATTCATACGTTTATGCACAAAAATACACATAATCACACACGGTAATTAAAATCGATATTATGAAGAAATTTAATGAGAAGTCGTTATATTTATTTATTTGTAACAGTCTAATTGAAATCATTTTATGTACTTCTTATATATTCTTCCACGACTGTCTGTAAAAATAGATATTATTTTAAGTCCAAGCTGACCGTTCCCTGATTTTTCCATTTACTAGTGTAGTTATCCCAAAAAATCGTGAGAAAAATCGGAATGTATTCTATTTATATATGTTTTCGATGCCTTAGATGATCAAAAATATTAATATCCCTGAACTCAGGTATATATCAAAAACTTCCTTTAAGCCAGTAGTATTTTAGAGATTCTTTTAGATCGATTGTTTGATTGATTCTATAGTATTGTATCTCATCAAAGCATCCTGCTGAACAAAATTGAGAAGTTTGAAATTTCCGTTTCTCACGAGTGACGTTAGTTGGCGCTCTATCACATTTTTAATAATACTCCTTGATTTCCAACGTCTTTCTATAAAGGTTACAATCGGTGTTAACGTAAATAGAATATTCTAGATACGATTATTGGTTAATTAATCATTCATTTATTGGTTTACTAATGAATCAATTGAATCAATTCGATGATGTTTTCATTAGTTCGAGACAGCACAGGGAGTTTCAATATTCTTCCTCAAAAATATAGAAGAAATTTAAAAAAATATCGAGGAAAAGTTAAGCATCCTAAAATACAATGCTTAGAATGTTCTCATGGTAACAATTAATTCTATTTTACATAGTATTATGAAAATATTCACGAAAATCCTGTTCTTTACTTATTTATTGCAATTATTCTGAACTTGATAGTATATTACTACAAGTCAAGCATAGTCTAAAAAATTTTTAGGTTATTTTTAATTGAATTTCAATAAATCAAAAATGTGATAGTGATTTATATATATTTTGTACCTGAATCATTATTACAAATTGAATCTTTCAATTAAAAAATAAGAAAACGTTCGAATAATTAATTTTTGAGGTTTGGAATCTAATGCATTAATTGGTTATATGCACATTTTTCCTTTCAATTGTAATAATGTGCACAGTGTAGATGCAGGAGTAATAAATCTGGTTCCTTTATGCTTTATATGGTTTTGTGTCATCATTTCAGATTATTACAGAATATCATAGATTTATATAATCAAAAAATGTATGAGTATAATATAATCTAATAGAATTTATAAAATTTGAAAGTATTTCTGCTATATTGTGAAGCTGAACTATTGATACTTAAAAAGACAGTGGTTTCATAATAATAAGATTTTCATATTGAATAAAGTTAATCGTGTATATGATCAATATTTTCTGAAATCACTTACAGTAAATGTGCCTATTCGTGGGCATGTCGAGAGATACATGGTAGAATGGCATAAATTTTGAGCTTTGAGCATGATTGGATCTATCGATATGAAAATATTCATAAAATTAAATTTATGTCATGATTCAATTCCAGATTTTCATGCAATGTATATCACACTTTCTTTTTGTAAAATACAAAGTTTATGAGAATATAAAGAATTTTTCATGAATTAATATTAAATAGGTTTAAACTTATGTTAAAAACAATGGAAGTATCTAAAATAATTAAGAATGTGGTCTTTTTTTTCAAACAATTGTGACTTAACAGCTAATAAAATATAATTACTTTCATTCTTAATAAATTAAATATTATATTCATATTTATACATTAATTTTTTGTATCGAATTTGTACAATCTAGATAACTTTGAGTTGCTTAATGAAATGAAAGAGTATCTCAATAAAAAACTTCCTAAAGTACTTGTCAATAAACTCCCTGCAAGTTTATCGATACTTACACGTAAAAAGATAAAAATTTTGAATGACGAGTTCCTTAAACCTCGCAGAAGAATTATATTCAAGAAAACGAAATGGAGTGGAACATCCGAATCGAGACGTAATATAATTTCACCGGACTCTTCAGGATTATTAGCAACTAGTAGCCCGATTGATTCAGCCGTGGTTAACAGACTTCAACACAATATATCTTCGAGTCAAGTGATAAAATCTACCTCCCCTATACTCTATCAATCTAAGAGTAATATGGATAATGATAAGTTTTCAATAAAAGGGGAACTCTTCAATGTCACCGATAATCGTAAAGTTGGCATAAAAATCGAGGAATTAGGAAATCAATTTGCTACTGGGAATTCAACTGTTTTTGATTCAAGTTCTTCGGTAAAACATTCAACAGTTGATGAATTCGAATCCACTTCTTATGTTAAGAATGTAAATGATAATGATTTAGATGGGAATAAATCTAGTACGTATAATAAAGGCATGTCATTCAATATCACCAACCTTTCCATTGATCATAAAGGGGATGAATTTTTAGTAGTACCAGGGAAAAATATTATCAGCTCTCCAAATAATTCTGGAGAAAAATTACTATTGCATCAACACATAAATTCAACTTACACTATTTCCCACGACATTGTTGACACTTCAACTGGAAATGAAGCTACTTCATATTGTGGAGCAGAATCTCATAATAGAAATTTTCCGATTGATAGCCAAAAAAGCAATAGAAATATTCAGATGAGAGCTGCTTCAAATGGCGATCCATTGTCGGATGATCAAGTACAATTAGCTACTACTTTTAGGGAGAATTACTTCAGTCCTTCAGCGGAACATGAGTCAACTTTATCTATCACAAATTATGATTTAAATAGTAACAGCGATTTTATACATGATGAAGATAATATGAAATTCATGGTAATGTCTCAAGTGCATTCAACTAATTCTAATCCCAATATATCGGGCAAGAAAAAGACGTGGAGTGAGATGACACAATCTGTTTCTTCTATTTCCAATGGAAGACTTCATACTACGAATGAAAATGAAACAATTTCACATAATCTAGGTCAACCTATTATAATCCAGGCAAACACTGATTATAACTCTATCCGTTATAAAGATAATAAACAAAAAAATATCGGATTGTTAACCGCGAATGATCCATGGTTAAGTAATGATGGTAATAATATATCTAGCATTAAAAACGTGGATACAGGGGAAACCTCGTTAGATGTGGATGTTACAGGTATACATTTCGAATTGTTTTTGGATAATAATTTTTTTTTCGCAATTTTATCAATGTAATATGAAGCTTTGAGTACAAATAACAGCTATAAATTAATAAATCGGAATAAGCAGCTCAATGAACTATTCTTTTATTTGGATAATATACACTAATCTAGATAGAAAATGAATTGCTGTAAGAAATATTCTGAACAATAAGGCTCGAATAATCCTTTTTCTTTTTTATCAAAATGATTCCGAATCAAATGGCATTGTCACTCTGCCACATTATTCCTTTTGAATAATTAGTCGATGACTTTCATTACTGATTTTTATATGGTCTTCCACCCCAATTTCATATATCAGTGTAATGGTAATTCGATTTTGAGTATACGTAAATAATCGATTTTCAGAAAGTCGCTCAATTTAAAAAAAAAAATTTTTTTTTTCATTAAGTTTAATTTCATAAGTTTACTGCTACTACAACTGTACTTCAACATTTTTTTACATCTAAAATCGCATTTTAAGTTTGTCATTAATTGCCTTATCTCAAAATGTAAATAATATTTTTCTTAACGTTTTTCGGATTATTTTAGAGAATCAATTACTGACGAGAAGTAATGATAATTGTAGAGACATTGTTGAAAACGATTTCGACAGGTAAAAACTTATCATATGATTAAATCAATAATCTTTGATGCAATTAATAACATTTTCCTCACTTTTATGACATTTGATACCAGGATATTTTTGAAATCAACTCATTTAAATTTATCAGAAGAAGAAGAAAAATGTTTAAATGAATTTGAACAAGAAAGCATACTAGTTGATTACTTAACAGTAGACAATATTGATCGGACAGAGCTATGCTCAAATAGAACCAAACGAAAATGTATTTCAGAAATTAATAGCTTGGAGAAAAATGAGAGAGAAGAAGAGATAGAGAAATCAACTTTATCAATGGAAGGTAAAAGTAAAATATGTCTTAAAATATTCATCATCGATTGAATGAAACTGATTTACCATATTACATTTTATATAACTAATATAAAGACTTAACCAATATTTTATTTCTCAAGTATTTATATGAAATTCTACACTGATGACCTAGTTCTTTATCACAAAATTTTTTGTAATTAAAAAAGCATAGTTCCTGGTAAGAAAATGGCTCGAATGGCTTAAATATCGTAAGAAATGTGAATGATGAACTGATTCTTTATTTATCATATAAATTTTGCAATATTTGGATAGCAAATTTGTATTCGTTTTCAACTTAAAGATATGATCCATGATCGTGAATAATATATACATGAAGATATGTTCATTTTTCAATGGCATAGATTGAACTTAAATTAAATTCATTAGTATAGATTAAACTTTTATTTATAATCTAAAATTTGTTATATCAAAAAATGAAAATATTCTATGTTCTCAACTGAAATATAATTCAAAATTAATATATAATATAAAAGCACGAATTAGTTTCACTATAAAACAATGTTGAAATTCTACTCTTTCTACTATATTAAAAATTGACATAGTTGAATTTCTGTTGGATAAAACAGATTTCTGGTTGAATAAACAATTAAAAATATGAAAAACGGATCTGTCATAAGACTACGCACCTGGTATTATTACATAAAACTCATAAATTATGTTTCAATTAGTGTCGTCCACTATTTGGTAATTAAAAAGCATGAAATTTAATATTGTTAATTTGCATATTTATCTGTGCCATACAAATTGATGATGATTAAATGAAGTTCACATGATTATATGGGGAAAAGAAATTAAAAATCTGTGTTTAATCTTAATGCTTTTTTAACCAGAATAGTTTAATTGTCACTCACGGGTTATTTTGATAGACTCCGCCAAACTTCTTTTTTTTTGTTAATACATATTTCATATTTTTTTCAAAAACAAAAGTTTTTCCAATTTTTCGAAGTATGAAAATTGTTAACAGTGAAAATGTTTTTAATACCTCAGATAATTATACATTTACATTAAAATAAGATAGAGTGGTATCGATAAGACCCTGAAATATATCGTATGCTTTTTTTTTGTAAAGTTACATTATTCCTTAAATATAAATAATCGATTGAACTGCAACTCATAAAATAGGATTTGTAATATTTAATACAAAATTTCCTTGTATTTTCAAAGAAAATATAATTCCAAAACAATATAAACGCAAAAACATACAGTTTTCCTTGAATAGCATTGTTTCATAAGTGATATTCTTTAATTATTGGCAGATTCAGACATAGATTACTCACCATGTGATAATGATAACTGCAGTAAAGATACAAATTCTGATGTATCACAAGAAAAACTCTTCAATAGTGACAATTTATCATCGAAAACACAGCATTGTGAAAAAACTACTGACGCTCATAATCAAACAGTAGTTCTGGAAGAGAATATCATTTCGAAGGGATTAAATATATCACTCCCAATCACTGAAAAAAACGCCGGATTTAAAAATACTTCATCAGTAATTCATATAAGTCATTCACAATCTGGGGCAAAAAGACACTCTTGTTTCTATTGTGGAAAGTTAGTGCAGAAGATAGCTCGGCATTTAGGAACTGTACACAAAGAAGAAAATGACGTGAAGAAATTTCTTCGGTTACCGACGAATGATATAATAAGGTCAAATTTGATCGCTAAATTACGGAACGCGGGTGATTATAAACACAATATAAATATGATCGATGAAAACCACGAACGGATAGTTATGAGGCGACCAAATAATAAACATAAGCAAAATTCAGATTATGCATATTGTCCAAGCTGTCAAGGATCAGTGAACAGAGCTACGTTATCGTCGCATTATAAATTTTGCACGGGACATGATGGCCGAAAAAGACGGATTATATCAAAAATGTCACGATTATATAATAATGATTTTCTTCCCAATACTTGCAAAAGACTTCGCAATTTCCTCGTTTCTATGCATAAAGATACTGTAACTGAAACTATTAAATTTGACCGTTTATTGATACGTTTTGGAAATACTCTTTGTATGAAGTATAAATTTCCACATCAGGATGAAATGATTAGAAATCGCCTCCGTCTCCTAGCCAAAATATTAATCGTTGCTCAACAAGTTGAAAGAGAAGAATTCCAAAATATGGAAGGGAGAATATCTCAAAACTATTCACGTAAAATTGACGATATGGATTCATTATTTCATCCTCAAAATTTGAATTGTTGTGTGAAAGCCGTTAACAAGATTTCCGGAATAAATGATATTAATTATAATGTTCGAGCACCAGCATCAGCCTCACTAGCTGGAACTTTATTGAAGCAACTCGGTGACTTTTTGAAATGTGAAAATATCATGGATAATGTGAAAGAAAAAAATGAACACGTGAATGACTTTTTGATAGTTGTCAACCGGAAATGGGCTGATATCATTAATAAAAATGTGCAGGAAGCTCAATTGAAGCATAAAAGACAAAAAAAGGAAATTTTGCCATCAACGGATGATACAAAAAAACTTATGGATCATCTGGTTCAAGTACAAACTGACTCATTCAATGAATTGAAATCAAAATTTTCATCAAAATATTATTTTTCATTAGCAGAATCTACACTCGTGAGAGTTCAAATATTTAATCGCAGACGAGCTGGTGAGACGGAGCGACTGCTTGTAGAAGAATTTCGGTTGTTCGACCGACTTGATGAAGAAAAACACAAAGACATAATGAAAAACTTATCAGATAAAGCTCGGCAATTTTCGCAACGTTATGTTCGATTTCCAACACGGGGAAAACTTGGTAGAGAAGTCAGCGTCTTACTCGATGAGCAAATGTTTGACAGTATAAATTTATTGATAGAAAATCGATCTAACGCTGGAATTCGCGAAGAAAATCCATATATTTTTGCATTACCAGGGTTTTCCGATATGCATAAGTACTTGAGATCTTGTAATTTATTGCGTAAATTCTCTAAAGAATGTAAGGCACAATTTCCAGATACCTTACGGGGCACGCAATTTAGAAAACATTTGGCAACATATTTAGTTACCCATAATATTGCAAACGTAGAACGAACTCGAATTGCGAGCCACCTCGGGCACAATATGGGTATTCATGAGAATTATTACCACCTTGTCAATATCGCTGAAGAAATAAGTAGTTTGCCACAGGTATTAGAAAGTGCATGTGGAGTTGAAAATAATGAAGTAAATGAATCAGGCTCTGAAGCTGACACATCGGAAGATGATACTGAGAATTCCCGAAAAAAAATATGTGATACTCCAATTGCAAATATCGACGAATTTAACCAAAGTAAGCCGAACGAAGTTTATGAACATAGTGATATTATTATTCTCATTTTTTATTATTTCAATATCGATACCCATGTTCGTACAAAATTTGATAATTTAATTTTTTTTGAAAAATGGATTCAAAACCACGTAATGCAGCCAAGACCCCTAAATTTTGAGATGTTTGAGAACTATTTTTCGATCGATATTTTACTCTGTTCAATCTTATCTAATCAATGTTAAACTGTTAATACCGTCTGTCGTAAAATTCTCCCAATGTGATGTACGGTATATTAGAACTTAGGTATCGGTTAGTTTATCAATTCCTTTTTTTTATCGTCAAGCGTAATATGTGTATATTGAAGTATTTTCTGATAATTTCGAAATTGCTCAAATGTGGTAAATACACGAGTGTAGATTTTATGATGCAATACACAATTTGATCATATTTTTTTAAAAAAGTGCCTATCGCCATTTCGAATTTAATAACATATTTAAATTGAACCCCTTAAATTTGGCAACTATAGTATTTGGTTATACTATATTTTTTCATTTAATTTGAATTAGTAAAGTCAACAGCGCTTACAGTAAATGAGAAAATTAATTCATTTTGAATTGAATTTGGGAACCGAATAGCTAAACTCAATATTATTATTTAGATTCTGAACCATTGATTCGCACATCATGCCGACGGAAGCGCTGGACTTCTGCAGAAATTACTGCTTTACATCGTCACTTTGCGGATAAAATAAAAACTAAAAAGTATCCAAGTTCAGAAGAAATTAAAAATATATTAAAACTGGAGCCTGCTTTAAAGGAACGTGTAGTTTCTACTATTAAAGTATGGTTCTCTAATTATTACAAAAAAAATAAAGATACATAAATGTTCATAGATGTTAAGAGTAATGAGATGCTGGTATTTTCCAACTTCCTCATAACTGTTCCTTTATTTACAAGTTTTATAATTTAAATGACATTTATTCCCCTTTTTACATATATTTCAATGATTTATAAAAACATTATTTGTAATCATTATTAGTAATGGTTGAAAACGGGTTTACTAAATAAAAGATAAAATAACAATTGGTAACTCAAAACACTGTGTGTTTTCATGATTTTCCTTTATTTTTGTAATTTCCTTAATAGAAAACTTTATGTGGACACTGCTATTAAAGTAATATTCACTTTCCGATTTTACTATATTTTAAAAATAGCTATAATTGATTATCATTTTCTGTAGTGATAAGTTACCGAAATTATGCCAAAGGTCGAAATCGAAATCTCTGAAATATTATTAGCTCAATTGTGTTCGATTAATCGAACCAATATTGACTACTAAAAATCTATATTTCCAAATCGATTATACAAGTTTAGATAAATCTTTTTAAGTTCAATTAGATTTGTATTAATTGATCATATAGACGTTTATATCATTTTTCTAAACATTGAAAGGAATCGATTGTTATAAACAATTTCAGAAATGTCAGTTATTACAAAAGCTAGGTACAATAATGTGCATGTGTGTGTGTGTGGTACGCATTTGTGTTGTCAAATTTTTCGCCTTTGTACTGAATTGAAAACTCAGTTCAACTTCCGTAAAAAGATGCGTATTGGCTAGAAATTGAAACAACAGGTGTTTTCATTTACAAATATCAGGTTTTTGTTGGGATCAGCTGATAACTTTTTTAGTTATTATATTCAAGTTATTTTATTTCAACCTGAAAAATTGAAAAAAATTTTCTAAATTTTACCTTATCTACCTGAATTTCTATCAGAAAGCTAGATCTAATGTTTTTCTTCAATTGCTCAAATTCTATCATAGTCGGTCAAATGCTTCTTTGGTTATCGAATTTTGAAAATTCTTCAAAACAAAATAAAATGTGTTATTTTAAAAATTTTTCTCAATTCACTTAAATTTTTGCCAATAGATAAATTGGATTTGTGTCTTAATTGTTGTCATTCAATAAAAACGTTCTTTTAGTTATTGGATTGAGTAATTTTCTCTAATTAAAAAGTGAGGAGGATCTGATAGTGTGTGACAGTTAATTAAATGGGATCCATATTTGCAGTTAACGTCTTCGATTACGTAATTTGTAAAATTAAAAACATGTTATTTGATTTTTGATTCCAAAGATTTCGTCGATTTGATAATTGATCGCTGAATACGTAATAGACAATTACTTTTTTATGATCAGGAAGCTATCATAATATAGCTCGCACCTAATGCAATTTGTTTGAGAAATAATTTTTCATAATCTGCTTAAACAAGAAAAATATGATTATCTACATTTAACAGACATTTAGGATTCGAAAAATCGTGCAATTATCGTCTAATTTCCACAATAATAACAACTATTTAATTAATATCAGTAAATGTATTTATTGTTAGTAAAAACCCTAGTCAACAACGCAATTTACTATACAATTTCTGCATGTCAACAATATTCAATTTCATTATACTTTCATTCAATGTGAATTCGACGCATATACTGTGAATATATGTTATGAATATTATATGTGAAAAAGGTTGACTGATTTATTTACATAATGTTTTTTTTCCACGTATGGAATATTTGTTATTGATATGGTAAGTCCCATGGATTACAATAATCCTGAAACGCATTTATTTCGAACAAAACAGCGAAGTTCCCAAAGTCACGATTATTCAGTTTTGATCAATTATAGGGACGGTCCCCAAAGTCAGAGTTAATCCTGAAAAATAATCGGAACGGTCCCGCTAAATCGAAAATGTTCCCAAAGTCGTAGATAAATGGTACAAAACGTTCCCGAAGTCCGGAATAAACATATATATATATACGCTCACACAAAAGACTAAAAACCGCCTAGAAATACTTAAAATATATCAGGAAATCTGGAGATATGATAAATATCTAGACAACGATTTTAATAATCCCTATCTTAATAATATCCTACTCAGGAAGTTAAAAATATAACATGCCAACAATGCATATTCATTTTTGCCCAGTAAATTCATATCATAAGTCGATTTTAACGGGTGTTTAAACTAATTTGGCATAACACTGTATTTTCATCACTCATAGAAATGTTACTATGCACGAAGTTTGTTGAAAATATTAATTAACACCAATGTGTGAGTGTTTGCATATGTTTTTTTGCACACCTTACATGTAAGATATGAGATATAAGTTCTCAACACATAAACCGCAAAAGATTTATTTCGGTTGACCAATATCAAGTTTGACAAAAAACCAATAATAGAGCACATTCCAGGAAAGCGTTGCAATTAGGCCATGGATGTGATTTGCTCATCCACGGGGGGTATCCATTAACTGGTTTCACTACTCTACATTTTTTGTCCTTTCAAATTTAATATAGCAATGGCAAATCTTCACCTTAAGAAATCAATTAATTAAAATTACAGTAAGAATATAGAGCACAGACGTAAGGATAGTTCATCATCTTCAAGCTGTTAATACGTGCATATACATAACAATTGAATAATCATAATAATAATGATAGTGATAATAATAATTAATAAAAATG
>JABMBU010393908.1:0-11701 GCA_018906915.1 Phanerotoma sp. PSUC_FEM 10030009 | reverse complement strand
TTTGTTATCGAATCAACTAATTCGTTTTTTCGTTACAACGGTTTTTTTTATTATTCCAATTAATTTTTAGTTCAATCTACTTAATTTTGTCAGCTACAAAATTTAGTTGAATTTACGAAGCTTTTTTCTCTCAGTGTGTAACATCTTTATCCCCCACTATCAGTATTGTAAGTTCTTCTCGACCGTATCGCACACCTAGATATAAACTTAGAGGTATTTTAGCGTTATTTTTCAGGAGAAGAAAAAAACGTACCTACATTTTTGTTAGGGAAGTTTTCATAACTCAATCCTTTTTAAGATCATAGAAGGGAAGTAAATTATCACTGAATATAAACTGATAGATGCATACGATCACCAACTGTTCGAATATTATACTAACTCAAAATTCACGATTTTTAAGTTGTCTCAGTTTAGGTCTGGGTATGCAATATGACAAATATCCGTTTCTTACTTGTGCGCACAATTTTGTGCAGGTATAAATTCTACCATTGGAGTTCTGTTCGCAAGTAATGAGTAGTCATCTAAGTGATAAGCTGGCGCATGTGCATTGACAATGTTCAGGTGATCGTGAAATTTAAAGTATGTGTTTTAAATATCGTGCACAACTGAAAAACTTTGCTGCACATGCGTCAGCTGATCACTTGAATCACTACTCATCACTACTCATCACTTGTCAACACAACCAGGAATGTATGCGTATATGAATAATATCGGGTGACCGCTATAATCCCACACGGCAAAAATCCCGCGTAAGATATTAATATATCTATAGCATAATAAATGGACACTATGGATATATTGATATCTCGTGTGGGATTTTAGCGGTCAATCATAATATCAAATGAGGATGAAAAGGAAATGCGAAGATACAGTGCAATGTCGCTATAATCAAGTACTTCGTGCAGGACCGTCTTAGAAATTCATTTCAGATAAGAAGTCTTCAATCATTTAATTTCATCTACATTTCTTATAATATATTTATTGATGTGCGTGTTGATATTCCATATTCGACAATCGCGCTAAACATGGATTCAATATCGCGCTTATTCATTTTCCGGAATTTATAGAGTGGGGGCACATTACGTGATTATGAATGATTTTTCGCGATTTTTACTTGATCATGACGGTGTTCAACTACGGAGTACGTAATTATAGAGAACTTTGACAGTAGTTGCGTGTTGTGAATTCTTCCGAATCAAACATGATACATCTTGCGCAATCCCACTCTAATAATAAGCAACTGAGTTTAATGGAACGGTTTAAACGAAGGCGCTTGTTTGTTTGCAAAGTATTTTACTAAAGGAATGAGCAGTCACTCACTAATATGTACGCAAGTAGTCATAACTGATTATCTGATAAGATAAACCTATCGAAAAAGTCCAATGGAATCCCATCAGAAGTGTGAAAAGCCACTTAGAAACCAATACAATTGTATCGGTTTCTGAGTGACTTTTCACACTCCAGATGTGATTTTATTGGACTTTTTCAACAGGACAACTCAATCACATTTTTAAGTACCGTTAGTAATAAAAGTCATCATTGGCCCACAAAAAGAAAGCTGAATCTTTGCATTTGCATTTCCCAACAAGCTGAAATTTTTCTGTTTAGCACTCCTTCCTGCTCGTCTCGTTTTGTCGGAGACAGAGCAATCAAAGAATCTCGATGACATGGCCCCACAGTTAATACATTTACAAATCTAACCTACCACCGTTAAAATTAAGTTGGATATTCTACTGTATAGAGATTCGGACATAAATCAATTAACATAGAATTTTTAACGATATCTATCAGAACATTGACAATCAAAATTAGGGGATCGGCCAAAATTTCCCAAATGTTTTATCCTTTTCCAGGTAGCTGTATCTTCGTCAAAAATGGACATACAAAAATAACAATGGGATTTTGAAGCTTTTTTTTTTATTTCCGAAATATTTTAATGAACCATTTTTGGCGAAGATACAGTCATTTGCAAAAGGACTAAAAATTTTGAGTGATCCCCTAATTTTGATTACCACTATATGAAGGACAACTTTCCATCACAAGCGCAGATCAGGTAGGTTTGGAGAAGAAATGCTTTTTCGAATTTTTACACTAAAACTACTGGCTCCATTCCAAATGATCTCTTTCACTATTACCACTGGAACCATCGAATTTATTCGCACCACTTCCCATACAAAAATTACTACAAAATAATTTATTTATGAGTTATTCTTACCAGAATGTCCTTGTATCCATTCCTTTCTTTCCTCTTCCGCCTTTCGGCTTCCGTTCACTTGGTTTTACGAACCGTCCTGGTGGAGATGGGTTCATCTGGTCATGAAGATGTTTGACATTATAACTTTTTTGTTTGGATCCAAGATCTGAAATGCAAACAAAAAAACTTGAATTCTGTCGGGGGATTAGCAAGTGATTCCTTCAATTTGAAAAAAAAAAATTTTTTTATACTCACGATAGGTTCTGTTATTGACGAAAACTCTAAGTTATAATGCAGCGAACACGTCGGAACGCGCTATTTTATACTCTAGCCAACATGTATATGTGCGTGTTCACCACACGTTCAAAGTCTAGATTCTGCGCAGAATGTTAAAGTTTGATGGCCACTGGTTTCGTGCACGTATATAACAGTGAGCGATTTTCGTTAACATCGTTTACTTGCACGAAACCTATAATTTTACGATGAATACAATAGTGAATGTAAATGTGAAATGTAATAGCCGCATTAATATGTCATCAGGTCTAAGATATCATCAAGTAAAAAAGAATTGAACAATTACTTTTTTAAGATCCTTTTATTTCCAAGAAACGGACCACGAAAAACGGGGGGCGGTGTGATTCCTTAAAAACATAGGTACATTTATTCCCACGCGCTTTGTTAGGGGAAACTTCCTCCAACATAGGATGTAAGTGGTTTTTATCGCAAGAAAAAATTACATCAACCCTCGTGGAAAAATTTCTCCTACTTCCTACCGAAAAACCTACCGCTTTCTACTAAAAAAAACTACTGCTTCCTACTCTGAAAAACTACTGCATTCTGCTGAAGGAACTACCGCTTCCAACTCGAAAAACTGCCGCCTTGTACTGAAAAAAAAAAACTATTGCTTTCTACTGGGGAAAAAAACTACTGCTTCATACTAAAAAACTACTGCTGAAGAAACTACTTCTTTCCGCTCGAGAAACTACTACTTTCTACTGAAAAAACAACTGCTTTTTACTGAAAAAATTACTGTATTCTACGCGGATTAGCGTTTGAGTTAACTGCATAACTACGGGGTTCCAGACAGGGTTGTAGTTATGCGTCGAAATCCGTAATTCTATTCTAAACATTTTCAATAGGGAGTAGAAAGCATGTAGAAAATAGTAAAAAGTAGTATCTGCGTCAAAGTACTCATTTCTACAGCTATCTTACCATCAAATTTTTCGTAAAGATAAAAATCAGCAATTGAAAGTTGTAGTTTTACCTAGAAATCCGAACTTCCACTGAAAAATTTTTCAATAGGGTATATAACGCATTCAGAAGGTAGTAATAAGTAGTAGAATTGAACACCAAATTCGTACCACGATGTAAAGGTGAGTAAAAAGTAGTAGAAAGCGGTACTTTTTTCATCTCCAATTATTACGACTAACTACGATTTTCTATTTTCTAGTAGAAAGGAGTAGATTTTTCATTAGAAAGTAGTAGAAATTTTTCTCACCAGGGAATACATTTGTATCTACACTGTTAAAAATATTGGTAAATTTACTACATTTTTACGAAACAATTGTATTGTAAAATTACAGACTGGCGTATTGTCATGCAATTTTAATTTGCATTTTTAGTAATATTACAACTCTTTATAGCAAATTTGCTTAAAAAACTGGTAATTTTCCTACGTTTTCGTAATTCCACAACACAGTGCAGTGAGTTTCATATGAAAGAGATGTAAATTTACCACACAACTCTGCAATTAATTTTTTGCGACTAATGTTTTTTGATATTCCTAAAATAAATTGTCATAATTTTTGTGGTAAAATTACAATATATCGTTCTAGAATTTCTAAATTCGTTACGCATCACGGGTTTACTAAAATTACATTTGTATTGTTATATTACGTAACAGATTTTCGACAAAATCTTGGTAATATTACAACAAATGATTCATGATGTTCCCAAACGTTTTTAACTAAGCTGTGTAATAAAATCACAATGCTGCGTTGTATTCCCACTACACGGTGGTGCATAAATGCTTTTTACAAATGTGCAGTATAATTACTACAGAAACTTTTAACAGTGTAGCAATAGTTTATGAAAATATAGCACTTAAATATTTTTTTTTATTTTTCAAAACCCACTTTTTGCTAAAACCAAATAGACGTATTGGCGTTATATACGTAGCAATTTCCATACAAGTGTGTGACCTGTGTACATAAATTTACGTAGAAATGAAGACGGTGACCATGTTTTGGAATCAAAACTCAAATAATCTATTCTTGCCAAACGTTATATGCATCATGTATAATGTACTGTCTTCTGCCTTCTGTTCTGTATATCTATGCTCTCAGTAAAAAAGTGTGTATCTCAACTTTTTTCCGAAAATCGTTTTTTCGAAATTTGTATTGAAAATTATCATACGCCCTGAAATTGGTAAGCCTTAAATTCAAATTTTTCAGCTCGAAAAGTTGCCGCACGAAAATTGTCCAACTGTGGCGCCCAAATCTTCACAATAAAAAAACCACTTTACTCTAGGTAAAATGTGTCAAGTTGCGTTAATTAAAATTCTCATTGTTTGTTTATATACAGTAAGAGCTCTTTAGTCGCGCTTCCTTCATTTGTGTTTTCACTATTCGCGGATTAAAAAAATGGAACCCAATTCGTGAGGTTTAAGTACCTATTAATATTTAATTGAATTGACATTTTTTAAATTCAAACTTAGCAGATTTTACATAATTGAATTGGTACTAGTTGACTTACACAAGTAAACCACGCGACAAGCGTTTATTATCATATAAATTGTGTATAATGAGGTTATAAGTTAATGGTCAAAATTTGATAGGAGAATTTTGTTTCCTTCTTTTTAGAGCGTTTGAATAAAAGCTTTTTTTAAAAAAGTTTTTTTGCTTTTGATTTATTCTTTACTTTTGAATTACCGCGCGCTAGGTTTTTCAGTCTGTTCAGACTGAACCAGAATTAATATCAGAATCCGGAACAAAACCGGTACCGAATTGTTCATAATTTTTCCGCCATCATTGATGTTCCGTCATATTAGTAGAGTAACTCTCAACGAGCCCTTTCATTTGATACCCATATTATAGAAGTGCATTAAAAATAACTATTTCACCATTTTGGATTTAGAATGACGTCACACATCTTATCGTGCGTTGTCATCCAAACTAAACGTGTATGCAAATTTCCAGCTTAATCCGTTGAAAATAACTACTTCAAAATTGAGTTCAAAGATTCCATCCGAACAAACATACTTACATACATCCTCGTACATACCTTGCACGTTAAGTAAAATCTTTTAGAAACAATGCATAGCCAATTTTCTGAAAAACTAGTAAAGGTAATAAAAGTTTCTAGTACCAACAATTCGGTTCTGATAAGTAGACTGGTGAAAATAGTTTGACCTATCCTCATATCCTTAATCAGGAAGTTATAATAATAAGACCTGGACCTGCTCGAAATTTTCGGATTTTCGTAGAGTCATACTCATTATGGCTTGTTTTATCAATTATTCTATCATTTTTCTATCAATAAAACGTTTTTTGGCCCTCCTAAAAAAATTTACATAAGTGGAGTTAGACACTTTTATACTGATAGCTTCGATATAATAAAACTTATATTCGAATTCATATGGGACGAACGTTCTGGATTTCCTTCACTTGTCTACAGACGTGATAGAATATAAAAATGGAACATGAATTTTTTATGTATAGATATTTTTTTGACATAATAAAACATTTTATTGCCACTCGTTTGATCACGTGTTTGCTTGAATCAGAAAATTATTTTTCTCAGTGCGGGCTGATTATATTTGACTATTATATTAATGTTCATACAGCTGAAACTGATGAGCAATTATCTCGAAATTTGGAAATATTTAAAAATAGAATATTTGAAAATATTTTGCTTTCGTTAAATACCTGACATGTAATATGATAATGAATATGATATTTTCGTTAAAAATATTTTCAAAAAACACTTTACAACTGTTTAGAACAGAACTCAGTCATAAATAAAAATAATTCAGTCTTAAAAATTTCCTGCAATCGGGTTTTTCCAAACAGCTGTAATATTGAAAAACATTGTAAAATAATCCTGCAGTAGTTTCTGCAGTAGTAACAACTCGTAACTAAGGAAGGATGAATGACAAAGTAAACAACAACACGTATTTATGTTACAATATATACATATCTTAGACAAAAAAATATATATTCCTTTATATTTAATCATATAAAACACAGTATAATATTTGATTATAATAAATAATATATCATCACTATTATATCATACCATACATAAGTTTTTGACGTTTCATAAAATAATATATTTTTCAATATATAATTACAATATATTTTATTTTCATGCGGGTACTTATTGTCTGTTGGCCCAAGTCAATATTAATAATTTAGATTATTATTATATTGTAGATAAGGAATTTACCCAATCAACTCTAAATGTCAACTTTTAAATATCCATTTCTGATTTCGTCAATGCTAATGTAATAATGAATTTTTCTCAGACGTTAACGATACGTGTATTGAACTGGTTTTTCAAGTTTTTGCAGAATATTGAGGAAATGGGGGTTAAGCTTGCGTTAATCCAAAAAGACCTCCATCCTTCGTCTTTAGAGGCTGTGGACGGGTGTGTTTATTTCCGGGTTGTTGTTATAGAACAATGAATTTTTGGATTTTTTATTTAATAATAAATTTTTCTCAGACTTTAACGAGACATGTATTGAGCTGGTTTTTTCAAGTTTCTGCAAAACATTGAGGAAATAAGGGGTGAGCTTACGTTAATCCAAAAATACCTCTATACTTTGTCATCAGAGGCTATGGTCGGGTGTATTTATTTTCGGGTTGTTGTTTCATAACAATGAATTTTTCAATTTTTTTTTAATAATGAATTTTTCTCAGACGTTAACAAGACATGTGTTGAACTGGTTTTTCAAGTTTCTGCAGAACATTGAGGAAATAGGTGGTACATCTTTTCACCCGAGAACCAATCACCCGCGACAAATCACCTGCTAACCAAGTCGCCCGACGACAAAACACCCGCGATTTGAAACGTTTGAATAAAATATTACTTTTGTGTATTTTCTAGGAGGGACGCAAATCTTCATATTTTCTTCATATTTACTTTTGATAATTATGGATTTGATAGTTATAACTACGGATCATCGCTTTATTCTAATCGGAAAATAATTAACGGTAGATATTGTATATTCGCTCAGAAATATGCTTATCTCTATATTTACTTTATATTTACTTTTGATGATTATGGATTTGATAATTATAACTACGGTTCACCGCTGTCTTCTAATAGGCAGTGAGAATGTTACAAGTTACAGCATTTGATTTGATCCAGGATCTTGTGTGTTTTGTTGATATCAAAAATACTTAATCGATAACAATGTAACTCAGAGTGTATTTAGATTCCTTATTCCAACTTTCCACAGGTGATTTGATTGGCGGGTGATTTGTTATGTAACCGAGGAAATAGGGGGTGAGTTTGCATTAATCCAAAAATACCTCTATACTTCGTCTTCCAGGCTATGGCCGGGTATATTCATTTTCGGTTTACAGTTATATGAACTCATAATCTTAGTACCTGCCTATTTATTACACCACTAACTAAAACGTTTCATCTCAATGCTATATAATACTATTTTAGACTTTGAGACTAGTTTATGGCACTTTTTCAACTACTTCCTAATTGACTATTTATCTCGTAATGATGCCATTAGTTTTATGAAAAAATACTCGGACCACCTCTACAATTGAATCTTATGATTAAGCAGTTTCTAAAGTCACCTCAAAACAACCTATATGATCCTAGAAACTGTCTTCAATGAAATAAGAACTTCGATCTGATGACGACTCCGAAAAAAAAAGTTGATTGAAAAAAATCACAAGTCATATAATAACAATAACAATTTTGTTTTGATCTTCTTGAAATTGCAAACACATGACGTACTAAATGTTTACGTTGTTTAATGAAAATTTTAATTCAGCGCTTTCGTCTGTAGCCAACGGCAAATGGGTCAAATCACAGGCGCATATTTCCATTTTTAAAAAATGGTATGTCGGGGCATATATATAAATCGCAATGGCTATGGATAAATTGGCGAAACATGTAACTAAAAAAAGTAACTTTACCTAATGTATCAATTATTTACGAAGCTGCATTATCACTATCATTACCAAAACGGAGATACTGCAAAATAACTCTTTATCTTTAATTAGAAGCTTCCTTTGTTTCATGCTACGAATTTTGGAACGGGATCGTCTCGCTAAACAAGTATCGATGAAATGCTCGCTTTGTGACTCGGAACAGCAAAAAAAGGTAGACATCTTCATATGTTCCAGACAATCACTGATGACCTCGATGATATGACCATGTCAGTAAAATTGATAACAGGGTATTTTATGTCCGGTTTCTTTGCAGATTAAATAAGAAAGATCAAGTGTTATGGGACACTCGATAGAACTCACAACTATATATGACACTCGGACGATTTTTCGTTGAATATTTATATTAGCTTTATGATTCATATAGTTCGATGGTCTTTTAGAGGCTGCATAAGGAATTTAATGTAACTATGCTTTTCAATAATCTTACAATTAACATTCTTTGATAACTACGGTCGATTGGTTTGGATCATCATTACTATCATTTAATTATATAGGTGTATTTTTTCTTCTTGATTGCTTTCAGTATTCATTTCTTATGATTTCGGAGGATTTTAGTCCTCGTTCGGCTACATTTTTCATCTTAACCCTACAAAGCACGATTTTTTTTTCGTGGCCGAGAAAAATATATGTTATATGGTTAGGCATTACTAGTCAGGAAAAAAAGAGAAAAAAAATCAGCATCAAATATTTATATAGAAAATTTATTTTTTCAATTTGTTTCCCTCAAATTCCGAGAGATGTCTGTATCTATTTAAATAATGATGTAGGAATCTATTTTTACCAGTGTTTCAGATGGGGCACTAAGTGCCTTGTAGAATTAACGCGAACATATTTGCATTTCTTTTTACTCTGCTTTTTTCTTCCTACATTTCGGAGGAGGCCAATTTGGAACTTCCTGCGTCTGCAGCTGTTTAACTTTAACCGCTACACCGCATTTGCCTAAGTGCCGAGAGAAACTGCGGAAACCTACGAGCCGGTATAGGAGCGATTATACTAACTCCGATATAAGCGAATTAATCTTTGTGTTTTTTGAAAAAACGCCTAGTGGTGCCTGACCTGGACTCGAATGCTTGACTCTACGGACCAGAAGTGAACGCCTTTCTACTTAGGCCATCGGACTCTCGATTGCTTCTAGTATTTTCCCGCTTTTTTAGCCTTACTATTTCATAAAAAGTTATCGCTTTGAAACGACAGTGCATTTTAGTGGATTAGGAGGAGCACATAATATGACACAAATGATATTCAGTTAACTATCAATTCTGTGTTCCTCAAGTAATGTTAGATAACATTGTTCGAATGTTTTCCATTACAATTTACAATGTATCATATATATAAAAAGGCAATATAATGATTTGTCATAGGTTAACATATACCTGTAATTCAAATGAATAACAAACGTCAATCATGACTTATGAGGTAATTTACCAATTACATGGAATGTGTAGAGATGAAAAACATTTGGATTCAGCATTGGCTATTGTTTACCACTATTTTTAATATATTGTCATAACAATTATGGTTTTTACATCTATTCTTTCCAATCAGATAAAGGCAAACTTGCAATGCTGTCAACGTTTTCAAGCACGAAAAACGTAGAAGCCCCACGTGCCGCACAGACAGACAGAAAATAATTGCACGTTGCTCGGTCAATAACATCTTTAACCTGGTGTTCATAGACGGCAATATTAAGCCTCGATTATTTCATATGATAAAAATAAAAAATTCTAGTTTTGTAAAATTCGCTCCGAGCTCAGCTACATTTCTTATGTTGAATTGTTTTATAATTCTTCATATATTAATTTAAGAAAAAATTTTGCACTGGGAATCTCACGCATTTTTCACTTGCAGATAACAAAGATTTCCTTACAATAATTTGCATGTTAATTATAATTTTCATGTAATTTACATATAACATGATATTGGATTGTATCCAATAAAATTACGAGTGAAGCTGAATAGCTTTCTAGTAGGCTTCTAGAGTAGCCAATTAGGTTGAAGCCGCTAACTTTCCTTTAATCTATCGACTTTAAAAATACATCATTGCAATGTCGGGCGGGGAACTACTGCATGTTGGTGTTATTTAAACTTTATATAAGGTACCCGCGGGTATTAAGGCCTGTCGGTAAATAAGGCCTAAGTAACAAAAATCGTACTAAATACAGTAGTTGACGATCAAGGTTCCACTTACACATGCATTGCGCGTATACGAGTCGCTGCGAAGCGCCGGACGCGCGCTTTCTTTGGCCCCGCTCCATTGCCGACGAAAACATTCTGGGGAGCGGGCACGCAGCACGAATTATAAAAATCTATACTGATGAATTTCAGTGTCCTGGTGGATGCGAATAGAGGCAATTTATTCAATTTTGTATGATTGTTATGTTCCTATCAATCCTTTTGTATGATTGATGATCTCAAAAATACCAATTTACATACTATAAGTTGATTTTTCGATAGTTTAAGTTTAGGCCTAGTTTTCAGAAAGGCCTTCTTACCCTACCTTTGTATAATAAGGCCTGCAGATTGAGTACGTCTAGCCGAAGCAATCGCTTACTTGGCGATTATTGAGCGCTGAAAAACAATATGGCGACCGATTTCTGTGACGATTAGCGCTGTCACTGTTAAAACAGTTTGTGTTGTGGCAGCTAGTACGCACTATTCTGTAATTGATCGTAGATACTTTGTGCAGCGGTTAAATTATAATCTTTGTGCACAGATGTGTAGCATAAAGTTATTTGTTCTTCCATTTGTTATCGTTGACAAACTTCATTATAAAAATGAAAATAATTTAACAACAACGCTTTTGTATGTAAACAAACTAATAAAAATGGCGGTAAGAAAGCGCTAATCAGTGCTAAGTTACTTTTGCTTCCTGGCGGCGAATTTCAGTCAGCACTGTAATCGCTGGGTGAGCGATGGCAAGGAATTGTTTCGGCTAGACGTACCCATTGAGTTTTTATAAAAGTTACTGATTGCTTTAGTTTTAGGCAGAAGATGCTACTTTTTGTTCAAATTCTGTAGTCATTTAAGTACATAACTGATAAATAATAAAACTTGTTGATTATGTTGAATATTTTCCATTTTATTACAAATTTCCCTAAGCTAGGCCTTAATATCTTCAGGTACTTTATAATAATTCATACAAAAAGTTGTGAATTCCGGCATTATGTGCAGAAAAGGTTTATGAATGATTCTAAATTAAGAGGTATTCTCGACATCCCAGATAAAAACCTTAAGTTTTCTCGAAAAATTTCGATAAATGATGTAATTTGAATTTGTTATATATATATATGAAATAGTACTAAATCTAGTT
>JABMBU010392797.1:0-11710 GCA_018906915.1 Phanerotoma sp. PSUC_FEM 10030009 | reverse complement strand
ATTGATCGCTGTTATACCTCATAAGGAAGTTCTTGTAATGGGGCTTGCACCCAATACAACTTCATTTTGTGAGGTCGCACCCGTATACGGCTTGTTTTTAATTAGTATTCTACCCGAGAAATATTTTTTTCGGCACCTCAGAAAGCGCTGACTTTTAGGGGTCTACGACGCTTTGTTTGCTAAATTCCGATTTCACGCTTGAAATAAATTTTTCATAGCGAAATATCATTCCTATCCTCCATATATATTATTACTGAGTGTACTAGAGTTATCTTCAATTAGTATTTTACGCAAGAATTATTTTTTTCGGCACCATAAACAGTGCCGTTTTTTGAGGGTATACGACGCCTAGTCTACGAGATATTCGCACATGCAGTTTTGTCTGCTGTATTTCGATTTCATGCGTGAAATTATTTTTTATCCAGCGGGATATCATTCCTGTTTTTCAGACATATCATAATTGAGTGTACTAGAATGATTTTTGATTAGTTTTTTACGCGAGAAATATTTCTTTCGGCACCTTGAACAGTGCCGACTTCTGGGGGTCCACGACGCATAATTTACGAGATATTCGTATTTGGAGTTTTGTTTACTAAATTCCGATTTTACGCTCATAGTAAATGTTTTTTCAGCGAGATATGATTCCTCTCCTTTGGATATCTCATAACTGAGTGTACTAGAATCATTTTGAATTAGTATTTTACCCGAGAAATATTTTTTTCGGCACCTTAGAAAGCGCAGACTTTTGGGGGTCTACAGCGCTTGGTTGACGAGATATTCGCATTTGAAGTTTTGATTGCTAAAGTTCGATTCCACGCTTAAAATGAATTTTTTATAGCGAAATATCATTTCTATCCTTCATGTATATCATAACTGAGTGTACTTGAATTATCGTCAATTAGTATTCTACCCAAGAAATATTTTTTTCGACACCATAAACAGTGCCATTTTTTGAGGGTCCACGACGCTTAGTCTACGAGATATACGCACATGCAGTTTTGTCTGCTGTATTGTGATTTCACGCGTGAAATCATTTTTTTTCCAGCGATTTTTATCATTCCTGTTTTTCAGATATATCATAATTGAGTGTACTAGAATGATTTTTGATTAGTATTTCACAAGAAAAAAATTTTTTTTGGTTTCTTGAAAAGTGCCGACTATTGGGGGTTTCCGACGCTTACTTTTCGAGATATTCGCAATTGAAGTTTCGTTTGCTAAACTTTAATGTCACGCTTAAAATAAATTTTTTTTCAGTGAAATATCATTTCTATCCCTCATATATACCATAACTGAGTGTACTAGAATGACTCTTAATTAGTATTTTACCCGAAAGATATTTTTTTCGGCACCTTGAAAAGCGCCGACTTTTGGGGGTCTACGACGCTTGGTTTACGAAATATCCGCATTTGAAGTTTTGTTTGCTAAATTTCGATTTCACGCTAAAAATTGATTTTTTTCCAGCCAAGTATCATTTCTATTCTCCAGATATATCATAACTGAGTGTACGAGAATCATTTTTAATTAGTATTTTACCCGAGGAAATTTTTTTTTTAGCACCTTAAAAAAAGGCGATTTCGGGGGGTCTATTACGCTCAGTTTCCGAGATATTAACATTTGCAGTTTTGTTTGCTGAATTTCGATTTTACGCGTAAAATTTTTTTTTTCCAGCGGATTATCATTCCTATTCTTCAAATATATCATAGCTGAGTGTACTAGGATGATTTTTATTTAATATTTCTGTCGAGAAATATTTTTTTTGGCATCTTGAAGGGTGCCGACTTTCGGGGTCTACGACGATCAAGTTACGAGATATTTGCATTTGGAGCTTTGTTTGCTAAATTTCGAGTTTACGCTTAAAATAAACTTTTTTCAGCGAAATATCATTTCTATTTTTCAGATATATCATAACTGAGTGTATCAGAATCATTTTTAATCAGTATTTTACCCGGGGAATATTTTTTTTGGCATCTTGAACAGTGCTTACTTTTGAGGGTCTGCTACGCTTAGTTTACGAAATACTCGCTTTTGCAGTTTTGTTTGCTGAATTTTGATTTCACGCGTGAGATTATTTTTTTCTACCGGAATATCATTTCTATTTTTCAGATATATCATGACTGAGTGGACTAGGATGATTTTTAATTAGTATTCTACCCAAGGAATATTTTTTTCGGCACCTTCAGGAGTGTCGACTTTTGGGAATCACGACGCTCAGTTTACAAGATATTCGCATTTGAAGTTTTGTTTGCAAAATTTAAATTTCACGCTCAAAATAAATTTTTTTCCGGCGAAAAATCATTTCTATTTTTCAAATATATCATAACTAAGCGTACTAGGTTGATTTTTAGTTGTTATTTTACACGAAAAATATTTTTTCCGACACCTCGGACAGTGTCAACTTTTGGAGGTTTACGACGCTTAGTTTACGAGATAATCGAATTTAGATTTTCGATTGCTAAATTTCGATTTTATGCTTGAAATTAAATTTTTTCCAGCGAAATATCATTTCTATCCATTCGATATATCATAACTGAGTGGACTAGGATGATTTCGAATTATTATATTACCCGAGAAGTATTTTTTTAGGCACCTCGAAAAGCGCCGACTTTTGGGGGTCTACGATACTTGGTTCACGAGATATTCGCATTTGAAATTTTGTTTGCTAACTTTCGATTTCGCGCTTAAGACATATTTCCTTTTAGCAAAATATCATTTCGATTCTTCAGATATATCATAACTGAGTGTACTGGAATTATTTTTAATTAGTATTTCACCCCAGGAATATTCTTTTCGGCACATTCAGAGGTGCCGACTTTTGGGGGTCTTCGACGCTCAGTTTACAAGATATGAGCATTTGAAATTTTGTATGCTGAATTCCAATTCCACGCCTAAAACGAATTTTTTTCCGGGGAAAAATCGTTTCTATTATTTGAATATATCATAACTGAGTGTACCAGGATGATTTTTAGCTGATATTTTACCCGAGAAGTTTTTTTTCGGCACCTTGAGCAGTGCCGACTTTCGGGGGTTTACGACGCTTAGTTTACGAGATATTCGCTTTTGCAGTTTTGTTTGCTGAATTTTGATTTCACGCGTGAGATTATTTTTTTTCTACCGGAATATCAATTCTATTCTTCAGATATATCATGACTGAGTGGACTAGGAAGATTTTTCATTAGTATTCTACTCAAGGAATATTTTTTCGGCACCTTCAGAAGTGTCGACTTTTGGGCGGCACGACGCTCAGTTTACAAGATATTCGCATTTAAAGTTTTGTTTGCTAGATTTAAATTTCACGCTCAAAATAAATTTTTTTCCGGCGAAAATTCATTTCTATTTTTTAAATATATCATAACTAAGCGTACTAAGTTGATTTTTAGTTGGTATTTTACCCGAAAAATATTTCTTCCGACACCTCGGACAGTGTCGACTTTCGGAGGTTTACGACGCTTAGTTTACGAGATAATCGAATTTAAATTTTCGTTTGCTAAATTTCGATTTTACGCTTGAAATTAAATTTTTTCCAGCAAATTATCATTTCTATCCTTCAGATATATCATAACTGAGTGGACTATGATGATTTTTAATTAGTATTTTACCCGAGAAATATTTTTTTCGGCACCTTAAATAATGTCGACTTCTGGGGGTCTACGACGCTTAATTTACGAGATATTCGTATTTGGAGTTTCGTTCACTAAATTTCGATTTTACGCTCATAATGAATGTTTTTTCAGCAAAATATTATTCCTATCCTTTAGATATATCATAACTGAGTGTATTAGAATCATTTTAAATTAGTATTTCACCCGAGAACTATTTTTTTGAAACCTTGAAAAGCGCCGACTTTTTGGGGTCCACGACGCTTGTTCACGAGATATTCGCAATTGAAGTTTTGTTTGCTAAATTTCGATTTCACGCTTGAAATAAAATTTTTATAGCGAAATATCATTCCTATCCTTTATATATATCATAACTGAGTGTGCTAGAATTATCTTCAATTAGTATTTTACCCAAGAAATAATTTTTTCGGCACCATAAACAGTGCCGTTTTTTGAGGGTCCACGACACTTAGTCTACAAGATATTCGCATATGCAGTTTTGTCTGCTGTATTTTAATTTCACGCCTGAAATTATTTTTTCTTCCAGCGGAATATCATTTCTATCCTTCATATAAACCATAACCGAGTGTACTAGGATGATTCTTAATTAGTATTTTACCCGAGAAATATTTTTTTCGGCACCTTGAGAAGCACCGACTTTTGGAAGTCTACGACGCTTAGTTCACGAGATATTCGCATTTGGAGTATTGTTTGCTAAATTTCGATTTCTCGCTTGAAATGTTATCTTTCTTTCTGCAAAGTATCATTTCTATTCTTTGGATATATCATAACTGAGTGTACTAGGATGATGTTTAATTACTATTTTACCAGAGAAATATTTTTTTCGGCTCCTCGGACAGTGCCGAATTTTGGGGGTCTACGACGCTTAGTTAAGAAGATATTTGTATTTGAAGTTTTGTTTGCTAACTTTCGATTTCACGCTGAAGATAAACTTTTTTTTGTCCAAAAACTAATCCTATTCTTTGGATATATTATAACTGAATGTACTAGGATGATTTTTAATTAGTATTTTACCAGAGAAATATTTTTTTCGGCTCCTTGAACAATGCCGACTTTCGGGGGTCTACGACGCTTAGTTTCCAAGATATTTGCATTTGAAGTTTTGTTTGCTGAATTTCGATTTTACGCTCAAAATAATTTTTTTTCAACAAAATATCATTTCTATCCTTTAGATATATTATAACTGAGTGTACTAGGATGATTTTTAATTAGTATTTCACCCGAGAAATATTTCTTCCGGCATCGTGAAAAGTACCGACTTTCGGGGTCTACGACTCTCAGTTTACGAGATATTCCCATTTGAAGTTTTGTTCGCTCAATTTCCATTTCACGCGTGAAATAAATTTTTTCCCAACAAAATATCATCTCTATCCTTTTTTTATATCATAAGTGAGTGTACTAGGATGATTTTGAATTATTATTTTACCCGAGAAATATTTTTTTGGGCACTTCGAAAATCGCCGACTTTTGGGGGTCTACGATACTTGGTTCACGAGATATTCGCATTTGAAATGTTGTTTGCTAAATTTCGATTTCTCGCTTAAAATATATTTTCTTTTAGCAAAATATCATTTCGATTCTTCAGATATATCATAACTGAGTGTACTGGAATTATTTTCAATGAGTATTTTACCCGAGAAATATTTTTTTCGGCTCCTTCAGAAAAGCCGACTGTTGAGGGACTATGACGCTTAGTTCACGAGATATTCGTTTTTGGAGTTCTGTTTGCTAAATTCCGATTTCTCGCTTGGAATAAATTTTTTTCCAGCGAAATATGATTCCTATTCTTCAGATATATCATAACTAAGTGTACTGGAATTATTTTGAATTAGTATTTTACCCGAGAAATATTTTTTTCGGCTACTTGAATAGTGCCGACTTTTATGTGTCTTCGATGCTTAGTTTACGAGATATCCGCATTTGGAATTTTGTTTGCTCAATTCCGATTTTACGCTTATAATGAGTTTTTTTCAGCGAAATATCATTTCTATACTTCAGATATATCATAAATGAGTGGACTGAGATGATTCTTAATTAGTATTTTATCCGAGGAATATTTTTTTGGCACCTTCAGAAGAACCGACTTTTGGGGGTCTACGACGCTCAGTTTACAAGATATTCACATTTAAAGCTTTGTTTGCTGAATTTCAATTTCATGCTGAAGATAAATTTTTTCTCGTCGAAAAATCAATTCGATTATTTGAATATATCATAACTGAGTGTACTAGGATGATTTTCAATTAGTATTTTACCAGAGAAATATTTCTTTCGGCTCCTTGAACAATGCCGACTTTTGGGGGTCTACGACGCTTATTTTAGAAGATATTCGCATTTGAAGTTTTGTTTGCTGAATTTCAATTTCACGCTGAAGATGAACTTTTTCTTGTCGAAAAATCAATTCTATTCTTTGGATATATCATAACTAAATATACTAGGATGATTTTTAATTAGTATTTTACCCGAGAAATATTTTTTTCGGCACCTTGAACAATGCCGACTTTTGGAGGTCTACGACGCTTAGTTTACGAAATGTTTGCATTTGGAGTTTTATTCGCTTAATTTCGATTTCACGCTTGAAATAAATTATTTTCCGGCGAAATATTATTTCATCCTCCAGATATGTCATAATTGAGTGTACACTGTTAAAAATTTCTGTAGTAATTTTACATCACATGTGTTGGAAGCATTTACGCACCACCGTGAAGTAGGAATACAACACAGCATTCTAATTTTAGTACACAGCTCAGTCCAACACAATTTAAGAATATCACAAAACATTTGTTGTAATATTACTAACTTTTGACTGATAATTTGTATCTCAATATTGCAGTAAAAGTGTTGTAATTTTACTGAACAAGCGATGTTAAATAAATTTAGTAATTCTAGGACAATGTGTATCAATTTTACAACACAATTCAGTCCATTACAGTTTAGGAATATCACAAAACATTTGTTGTAATATTACTAACTTTTAACTGCTCATTTGTATATTAATATTGCAGTAAGTGTTGTAATTTGACTGAACAAGCGATGTTGAATAAATTTAGTAATTCCAGGACAATGTGTTGTAATTTTACAACACAATTCAATCCAACACAGTTTAGGAATATCACAAAACATTTGTTGTTATATTACTAACTTTTAACTGATCATTTGTATATTAATATTGCAGTGAAAGTGTAATTTTACTGAACAAGCAATGTTGAATAAATTTAGTAGATGTAGGACAATGTGTTGTAATTTTACTACACAATTCAAAACAATTAAGTCTAGGAATGTCACAAAACAATTGTTGTAATATTACTAACTTTTAACTGATTATTTTTATATTAATATTGCAGTACGAGTGTAGTAATTTCAGTCAGTGATGGATATAAAATTAAGCTTTTTATTTTATTTAATATTATTTATTGATTACATAATGGAAAAATAGCTCGAAAAATATAAAAACCAATACTATGAAAAACAGTGTAAAAAAGTTAAAGATATAAATGTTATAAAAAGAGTGTTATTTAACAATATACAATGTTATAAGAGCTTTATTATTATTAATTTTCGTCTCATTCATTATTTAAATGAGAATCTAATTCCTTCGTTAATGTGGATATTTTAGGGTGAATATTTGTAGCTTTTCTCTTGCCTCCACGCTTTGTTCCCTTTGGAGGACAAATATTGAGAAATAAGCTGAAAAAATCAATTATAATGATTAAATTAGCTCAAAAAATATATATACAATAATCCTATATCTAATTTCTCTTAAAACATTAAATTTGCAAATTTCAATGATCAACTTCGTAATTGAGAGCGTTATTGTAAACACCCAGCTTATCGAAATCGAAATTTTGATGATATCTACATGTCCTGGGTTTCGAGACACTATGTAAGCAATTGTGTGTGTGTACAAAGTGATTGTTCCGCTCAATTCTTTCGCGAGCAAATTATATATTCGACTAGACGGTATTACTAATCGACGCATATTAATGTAAGTTAGACCTAAACAAAACTGGAAAAATCGATCCAGCCGTTTATTAGTTATTTTCAAAAATGTGGAAATTTTAAATTCGCTTATTTAGAAAAAGCAATGAGGTAATTTAAAACATTGTGTGCAGATATTATAGTTTGTTGGATAAAGGCTGCAATAACTCATGAACCGCTAATCGAAATTAAAAAAAGTTTAACTCAAGTTACCAAGCATTAAGACGCATTAATTTCCACTACGATGTTTTAAACTACATAATTAGTTGTCTGGGACGAGCGAGTAAAAGAAAATGACATTTTTTATAATAACAAAAAAACGGCAAATCTAACACACACACACACACATACACATGTCCAGTGTCTTCGGGAAATTTTATGAAATAGGATTCGCAACCCATTCAAGTATAGTTTTGTAAGGTCACAGCTATATGCGGCTTTGTTATATTACAACTTATGCCGATTTATACTCAACGCCGTAGAATTTGATTGCAGGACATTATAGCTTTAAGATTGATTTTTTAAATTTTAAGCACATGAATGAGTAATTTCGGATAAGGTACCTCATCGAAATTGAATTGCAATATTTCATTGTATAATTATAGTTATAAAAATTAAAAATTTAGAAAAAGAATTTTGAAAGTTCCAGCAAAAAAATTAAATATAAATCTTTTCAAAACAAACACTTACCGTTGAATTGTCTCCAATATCCCCTCGATTTCTTTAGGGTACAAGAGTCCAAATACATAATATAATAAAAATAAGGTCAGAATTCCGTCTAGGAATGTTTCGACTTTTATTTTAATATTTTTTTCTAGCACCAAATCATATTTATTTTGACAGCTTTGTAAATCTGATCCTAAAGCGAGAAGAAAATACATTAGTATTAATAATGAAACCTATAATTTGAACACTATAAATTTTCTAAATTCTTTTTTTGTAATATTTTATCATTTTTTCGGCAATCTGAGTATTTCAGGATACTTATTGAAATGATTGAAATAAGATTGAAATCGATCCAGCGGTTTATTCAAATCTTCACAAAAATGTAAAAATTTTTATTTGATTATCGAAAAAAATAATAATGTTAACAGTTTAGTTATCGCGATTATTAATGTGTAATCACGCTCAGATATATGTAATTACTTGAACTGTATTTAATCATCACTACAAGAATTGCGTGAAGAGAAATCATTAATCACAAAAAAAATTTAAAGAGAATATAAGTAAAGTCGAAAATTACATCATTTTTATTTTTCATTGTGAAAAAATCTATTAAATTCGATAATTATTTGTCTGTGCAGTAGTAAAAAACAATTAATTTCCACGTTTCTAAATGACAAAAGTTACCAATAGAATCAAAAAATTTGATTTATTTATTTGATTGATGAATATATAGTAGTCATAGTTGCAGTTAAGGAAAAACATATACACGATAATAATGATAATAATTATAATAATAATGATAACATATAAAACAATAATGTGAAAATGTTTCATACCTCTAATCATTAATACCGGATTTACTATTGGCACGTACTGTACCAATTCGTCATCATCCACAACTTCCTGAGGATAAGATTTTTAAAAATTAGAAAGAAAAAATGAATTTTTATTAATATCATCGGAATCGTAAAATATAACACTATTAACTTACATCAATTAATACATAAAGGAATTTTATGTCCTCTTTCATGTATTTGGCAATAAATTCAAATATAACTTTTTGATATGGTTCATCATTTTTTTCTATTTCGTGAAACGCTTTGGCCTTCTTTAGGGTATCACGAACGTATCTGCTCTCGTGTGAAGTGCATGTGTTTTTTTTCGTATTTTTTGCTTTGATTTCTCTGTATATCTCGAAATTTTTAGCCCAACAGTTTATAGGTTTGGCGAGCTTATTTAATGATCCTTTCCACATTTTCTGAGTATCCTTACCCAGTAGTTGATTTGCATGTTCTATAATAATTTGATGATATTGAAAATACGGCCAGCATTCAAAAATTTTGACTAAATCTTTATTTTTATGGATATGTTGACGTTGTAAATAATAAGTTTCATGCATAAGGGTAAAAATGACATCATCTATTCCACCATGGGCAGAGTTTGCGAAGCATTTGATTAGTTGTGATTGTTTTGCTTCTTGTGATGTTAAAGTTTCGGATGACGGCAAAATGGGTAAGTATGCAACGCATCCATACTCATCTTGAGCTTTGGATTTACTAGTAAACTCTTCATCAATTTCATCTAAACTATAAAATAGTTGTCGAGTATTTAACATTTGTGCTTTTCCATAAGTAATGGCATTATAAATAGTTTGTCGCAAAGCTTCCACAATACCATCAATACTTTGGTCCCCAATTTTCGAAAAAAAAGTCTTCGGATAACGGTTTACGAGTTGTTTACTAATTTTGCCAGCTGTTTTACGAGACGTACTTTTCAAATCGTGTATCATGTATTCCACTACAGTATGAATCATCGATCTTCTGTCTCTTGATTCTAATGATTTTCCCTCATTAAGCGCAGATTGTACGTTCGATGAAAATTTTTGAAAAATGTTAGATAGGTCATCAGTTTGGTAAAATGTTGAAAAACTTGATGGAAGCGTTACATTAGCGGCTGAAAATAAATTAATCTCTTATAATTCTAAATTTTAGTGAGTTGAATAATTATTGATTATTTTCAGTTAATTATGATTTTCGAAATTGCTAAACAGCAATTGTTAAACAGAGCTAAGTCGAATAAAATTCGAATCGTTTATAATTTTTATAATAAACTCCACTAAAAAAGTATTATAATAATCATTTCACAGATTTTCGTTTCAACTATGAATAATTTATTCTGTGCAATAATATATCGGTTATTATGGCTTACGAAAAACATATATGATATAATCTTTGTTTCATTTTTAATTTCATGTGGTAAATTGAGTTTTACTTTAATTACTAACATCTGATGACCAGCGTGTCTAAAGGTATCGCAAGTGATTTCAAATAATTTGAGTAAAATTTGTCACCCTTATTATTAAGATTTCGGAGACTAAGAACAAGGAATCATACTAAATTCACGTATTTTTGGAACTATCGTAGCCGATAAATTAATATATGGTTAATCGTAGGTACTGATAATATGTCAAAATATGCCCGTGGAAATTTCAAGTGAATATTAGAACTTTTCTTCTACGAGCTGTAACAGTAATATTTATATTGCTCGTTTTATAACAATCACGATCTAAATCGTTCAGCTGAAGTGTCGTAGATGGAGATTTCGAATTTGAGATGTTAGGCAACCCCAAAAAAATCAGAGTAATGGACTGCCAATTTAAGAATTGAAGTAATAACTTGAAAATTCATCCAGAATAATCTTTTACAATGCAAATAATAGATAGTATGATATTCACCAGCAAATAAATCAGAAGTATTGGTTTGTAATATACTGCTATTCCATAGGATTTCATCTGGGACTATTGTTAAAATGCGTTGCCCTTTAATTCCTTTTGTTAATTCAATTAATATTTCGTCGTCGTCAATTTCTGTGAAATCTTCTGTATATATCTGTAAATTGAAGTGACGAATTACTCACAAATACAAAAAGCTTCCATGGAGGTAAATTTTTTTATCTTCGCTAAAATTTTATTATGGTTAAACGTTTAAACATTGAATTTTTTCATTTCAAATAAAAAAATTCAATTATCGCAATTTTTACTGAATACATTTTTTTAATTTCAATCGATAAAATGTAGATCTTTCAAGGAAGTTTGGTCGCCGCAAACCGAGATTAACTGAATGATTTTTTATTTCAAGTAATCAATAAAAGCATGCAAAAATAATTAAAATAAATTCATATGGTGATTTAATTATGTTAATTCAATACGCATTATAATTATATAAATGAAATAATCAAATATTAATTGACTAGTTATCAGTTGTCACCAGACAATACCAAATGTGATATATTTTAATAGTTGGTACTACCATTGCGCGCCTTGTTTGTTTGCGGTTCAAATTTGTATATATAACCTAAAACTGTCAACTTTAATATCATCTAAGCGAGCTCTTAGTATATATTTAAAGGAAATACATTTTTATGCATAAAAATGAAGCGCGCACGATTATCCG
>JABMBU010391686.1:0-11723 GCA_018906915.1 Phanerotoma sp. PSUC_FEM 10030009 | reverse complement strand
TCGTCCACCGTTGTACGCTGCTTCACACTGTTATACACTGTTGTACACTGTTGAACGCAGTTTCACGTTGTGGTACACTCATGCGCACTGTTCTACACTCTTGTACACTGTTTTACAATGTCGTCTACAGCCGTACGCTGTTTTACGCTGTTATACACCGTTGTACACTGTTGGACGCTGTTTTACGTTGTGGTACAGTCATGCGCACTGTTGTACACTGTTTTCCAATGTTGTACACTGTTTTATAATGTTGTACACTCTTGTACGCTATTGTACACTGCTGTACGCTTTTGATTACTGTTGTAAACAGTTTTCGACAGTTGCATGCTGTTTTTCAGTGTTGTACACTGTCGTACGCTGTTGTACGCTGTTGTACACTGTTTTACACGGTTGCACGCTGTCGTACGCTGTTGTACACTGCTGTACACTGTTAGATTCGGTTGTCCTCTTTTGTACACGTATGGACACTGTTGTACGTTGTTGAATACTGATTTACAATGTCGTGCACCGTTGTACGCTGTTGTACACCTATTGACGCAGGTGCACGCGGTTGGACGATGATCCACAATGTTAAACACTGTTGTTCACGGTTATACACAGTTTGAAACTGTTGTACACTGTCGCAAGCTGTTGTACACTGTTTTACACTGTTGCACGCTGTTTTACACTGTTGTCATCTGTTTTACACTTTTATACATTGTTGTACACTGTTTTACACTGTTGTAGACGGTCGTACGCTGTTGTACGCTGTTGTACACTTTTTTACACTATTGTACACTGTCGCACGCTGTTGTACCCCGTTTAACACTGTTTCACTCTGTTTTACACTGTTGTAAACTGTCGCACGCTGTTGTACACTGTTTTACACTGTTGCCCACTGTTTTACACTGTTCCACTCTGTTTTACAGTGTTGTACACTGTTGCACACTCATGTACACTGTCGTGGGCTATTGTATACTGTCGTACCCTGTTGCACACTATTGTACACTGTTATACACTGTTTCACACTGTTGTACACTGTTGTACGCTGTTGGATACTGTTGTACACTGTTTACACTGTTTTACACTGTAGAACGCTATCGTACAATGATGGACGCTGTTGGACACTGTTCTACACTATTCTAAACTGTTGCACGCTGTTTATACACTGTTGTAAAGTATTGTACACCCATGTTTACTGTTGTGCGCTATTGTACACTCTAGTACACTGCTCTACACTGTTGACCACTGTTGTACAATGTTGTTCTCTGTTGTATACAGTTGTACGCTGTTGTACACTCTTCTACACCCATGTACACTGTTGTCCGCTGTTGTACATTGTCGTTCACCCATGAACACTGTTGTACACTGTTGCACACTGTACTACATTGATGTACACTGTTGTGCACTGTTGCACACTGTTGTACACTGTTGTACGCTGTCGTAAACTGTTGTACGCTGGTGGACATTATTGTACACTCTTTTATACCTTCGCACGCTGTCTTACACTGTGGTACATTCATGAACACTGTTGTATGCTCTTATAGGCAGTTGTACAATGTTGTACGCTGTTGTACACTTTTGTACGTAGTTTTACACTGTTGCACACTCATGTGTACTGTTGTACACTGTTGTGAACCCATGTACACTGCAATATGCTGTTTTACACTGTTGTACGCACTTGTACACTATTATACACTGTTTTACACTGTTGTACACAGTTGTACAGTGTTGTACGCTGTTGTACACTGTTGTATACTGTTGTACGCCGTCTTACACTATTGTACACTGTTGTACTGTTGTACGCAGTTTCACACTGTTGTACACTCATGTACGCAGTTTCACACTGTTGTACACCCATGTACACTGTTGTACGCTCTTATACACCTATTGACACTGTCGCACGTTGTTTTACGCTGTTGTTCACCAATGTGCGCTGTCGTACACTGTTGTACAACTCTGTACACTGTTTTACGCTGTTGTACACTGTTGTACACCCATGTACACAGTAGTGCGCTGTTATACACTGTCGTACGTTGTTGTACACTGTTGTACACTGTCGTAAGCTGTTGTACACTGTTTTACAATATTGTACACGGTTGGACTCTGTTAGTCTCTTTTGTACGCCTATTGACGCAGGAGCACGCGGTTGTACGCTGATCTACCATGTCGTACACTTTCGTACACCGTTGTACACTTTTTTACACTGATGTATACTGTCGCACGCTGTTGTACACTGTTTCACGCTGTTGCAATAATTTTTACACTGTCGTACACTATTGTACACCCATGGACACTGTTGTGGGCTATTATACACTTTCGTACCCTGTTGTACACTGTTATACACTGTTGTACGCTGTTGGACACTGTTGCACACCGTTTTACACTTTTGCACGCTGTTTCACACTGTTGTACACTGTTGTACGCTGTTGCACACTATTGTACGGTGTCGTACGCTGTTTTACACTGATGTACATTGCTGTACACTGTTGGGAACTTGAGTGCAATGCTGTTCTCCATTCCATACTGTTGTACGCTGTTGTACACCTATGTATGCTGTCGTACAATGTCGTACACTGTTGTATTCCTATGGACACTGCTGTACACTGTTGTACACTGATGGACATTTCTGTACACTGTTTTACATTGTTGCACGCTGTTTTACACTGTTGGACACTGTTGTACACTGTTTTACACTGTTGCACGCTGATTTACACTGTTGTACAACCGTGAACACTGTTGTAAACTGTTGTACACTGGACCACATTGATGTACACTGTTGTACACTGTTGTTCACTGTCGTTTGCTGTTGTACACTTTTGTACGCTGTTCGACACTGTTGTACACTGTTGTACGCTGTTGTACACTGTTTTACGCTGTTGTAAACTGTTGTACGCTGTTGGACACTGTTGTACACTGTTTCACACTGTTGCACGCTTTTTTACACTGTTGTACACTGTTGTACACCCATGGACACTGCTGTGGGCTATTATACACTGTCGCACCCTGTTGTACAGTGTTGTACACTGTTATGCACTGTTGTACGCTGCTGGATACTGTTGTACACTGTTTTACAGTTTCGCACGCTGTTTCTCACTGTTGTACTCTATTGTACGCTCTTGTACACTGTTGTACGCTGTTAGACATTGTTGTACGGTGTTGCACACTATTGTACGCTGTTGTACGCTGTTTAACACTGATGTACACTGCTGTTCACTGTTGGAAACTTGAGTACAATGCTGTTATCTGTTTTATACTGTCGTACACCTATGTACGCTGTCGTACACTGTCGTACACTGATGTATACGTATGGACAGTGATGCACACTGTTGTACACTGTTGGACACCGTTGTACACTGTTGGACACTCTTGAACACTGCTATACACTGTACTACATTGATGTACACTGTTGTATTCTGTTGTTCACTGTCGTTTGCCGTTGTACACTGTTGTACGCTATTCGACACTGTTGTACACTGTTGTACGCTGTTGTACACTCTTGTACGCTGTTGTAAACTGTTGTTCGCTGTTGGACACTGTTGTACACTGTTTCAAACTGTTGCACGCTTTTTGACGCTGTTGTACGCTGTTGTGCACTGTTTCACACTCATGAACACTGTTGTACAATGTTGTAGACTGTCGTACACTTTTTTACACCGTTGTACACTGTAGTACACTGTTGTACACTGTTGTACGCTGTTTGAGACTGTTGTACACCCATGTACACTGTTGCAACGTGTTGTATACTGTTGTACACCGTTGTACGCTGCTGTACACTGTTGGACACTTTTGTAGAATGCTGTGTTCGGTTCTATACTGTTGTACGCTGTTGTACGCCTATGTACACTGCTCTACACTGTCGTACACTACTGTATACCTATGGACACTGTTGCGCACTGTTGTACACTGTTGGACACTGTTTTATACGTTTGCACGATGTTTTACACTGTTGAACTCTATTGGACACTGTTGTACACCGTTTCACACTATTGCACGCTTTTTTACACTTCTGTACACACATGAACACTGTTGCACACTGTTGTACACTGTACTACATTGATGTACACTGTTGTACATTGTTGTTCACTGCTGTACGCCGTTGTTCACTTTTGTACGCAGTTAGACACTGTTGCACACTGTTGTACACTGTTGTACGCTTTTGGACACTGTTTTACCCTGTTTCACACTGTTGCACGCTGTTTTACATAGTTGTACGCTGTTGTGCACTGTTGTACATCTATGAACAATGTTGTACACTGTTGTACGCTGTTGAACACTGTTGTACACTGTTGCACACTGTTCTTGACTCTTGTATAGAGTTGTACACCATTGAACAAATACATACACCGTCGTACATTGCCGTACACTGTTGTACACATATGGACACTTTTGTAGGCTGTTGTACACTGTTTCCCTCCGTCGTACACGGTTGTACGCTTTTGTACACTGATTTACACTGTTGTGCGCTGTTATACACCTATTGACACTGTTGCACGTTGTTGTACATTCTTGTACACCCATAATCACTGTTGTAAACTGTTGCACACTGTACTACATTGATGTACACTGTTTTACATAGTTGTACGCTGTTTTACACTGTTGTACACTGTTGTACACTGTTGGACATGGTTGTACACTGTTCCACACTGTTGCACGCTTTTTCAGAATGTTGTACACTTATGAACACTGCTGTACACTGTTGTACACTGTACTACATTGATATACTCTGTTGTACGCTGTTGGACACTGATGTACACTGTTGTACGCCGGTGTACACTGTTGTTTGCTGTTGGACACTGATGTACACTGTTTCACACTGTTGTACGCTGTTGGACTGTGAGGTACACTATTTTACACAGTCGCTCGCTGTTTTACACTGTTGTACACTTTTGTCCGCTGTTGCACACTGTTAAACAAATATGTAACCTGTCGTACGCTGTTGTACACTGTTGTACGCTTTTGTACAATGATCCACACGGTTGTACGCAGTTATAGGCCTATTGACACTGTTGCACGTCGTTGAACGCTATTGTGTAACTATGTACGCTGTCGTACACTGTTCGACGCTGTTGCACACTGTTTCAAACTGTTGCACGCAGTTTTGAACTGCTCTTCGCTGCTGTAGACTTTTGTAAACCCATATACACAGTTTTACACTATTGCACAGTGTACTACATTGATGTACACTGTTGTACACTGTTGTACACTGTTGCACGCTGTATTACACTGTATTACGCTGTTGTACACTGTTGTACACCCATGAACACTGTTGTACACTGTTGCACACTGTACTACATTAATGTACACTGTTGTACACTGTTGTACACTGTTGTACAATGTTGTACACTGTTGTTCGCTGTTGGTTACACTTGTTCACTGTTTTACACTGTTGCGCGCTGTTTATAATGATGTACGCTGTTGTGCACTGTTGTACACTCATGAACGCTGTTGTACGCTATTGGACACTGTTGTACACTATTTCACACTGTTGCAGGCTGTTTTACACTGTTGTACACTATTGTCCGCTGTTGTACACTGTTAAACAAATATGTACAATGTTGTACACTGTGGTCCGCTGTTGGTTACACTTGTTCACTGTCTTACACTGTGGCGCGCTGTTTATACTGATGTACGCTGTTGTACACTGTTGTACACCTATGTACACTGATGTACGCTTTTGTACACTGATGTACACTAATGTACGCTGTTATAAAACTATTGACACTGTTGCACGTTGTTGTACGCTGTTGTACAACTATGTACGCTGTCGTTCACTGTTGGACACTGTTGTACACTGTTGTACACTGTTGTACGTTGTCGTACACTGTTGTACGCTGTTGGACACTGTTGTACACTATTTTACACTGTTTTACGCTTTTTTACACTGTTGTACAGTTTTGTACACCCATGTACACTATTGGGCGCTGTTGTACACTTTTGTACACAGATGTACACTGTTAGACACTGTTTACAATGTCTTTCTCTGTTGTATACTGTTGTACGCTGTTGTACACCGATGTACGCTGTCGTACATTCTTTTACACTTATGGACACTGTTGTACGCTGTTTGAGATTGCTGTACACCCATGTTCACATGTTGGATACTGTTGTTCACTGTTGTACACTGTTGTACGCTATTGTACACTGTTGTTCGCTTTTGGACACTGTTGTATACCTTTTATAAACTGTTTCACGCTGTTCTACACTGTGTCACAGTGTAGTTCACTGTTGTACGCTGTTGTCAACTGTTGTAAACTGTTCTTCACTGTTGTGCGCAGTTTTACGCTGTTGTACACTCATGTGCAATGTTGTACACTGTTGCACGCTGTTGTACACTGTTGTACAGTGTTATACACTGTTGTACACTGTTGTACAATGCTCTTCTCTGTTACATACTGTTGTACGGTGTTGTACACCAATGTACACTGTCGTACACTGTCATACACTGTTGTACACCCATAAACACTGTGGTACGCTTTTGTACACTGTTGTACACTGTCGTATAATGTTGTACGCTGTTTTACTCTGTTCTACAATGATTCACAATGCTGTACTGTGTTGTACACTGTTGCACAATCTTGTACTCTGTTTTACGCTGTTTTACACTGATAAACACTGTTGTTCGCGGTTGTACACTGTTGTTCACTGTTGCACGCTGTTTGACGCTGTTGAACACCCATGTACACAGTTGCACTGTGATGTACACTTTTGCACACTCTTGCACACTGTTGTTCGCTGTTGGACACTGTTGTACACTGTTTACGCTGTTGCTCACTGTTGTACATCTATTTACGCTCTTGAACGCTGTTGTACGCTTTTGTATAATGATGTACACTGTTGTACACTGTTACACACTTATGTGTCCTGTTGTACGCTGTTGTACACTTTTGACACCGTTGTACACTGTAGTACACTGTTGTACACTGTTGTACGCTGTTGGACACTGTTGTACACTATTTTACACTGTTGCACGCTGTTTTACAATGTTGTACACTATTGTCCCCTGTTGTACACTGTTGAACAAATATGTACACTGTCGCACACTGTTGTACACTTATGGACACTCTTGTACGTTGTTGTACACTGTTCAACACATTCGTACACGGTTGTACGCTGTTGTACATCTTTTTACTGTAGTGCTAGCTGTTGATACGCTAATGTACAATGCTGCCCTGTGTTGTACACTGTTGCACACTGTTGTAAACTGTTGTACACTGTTGTACACTGTCAAACACCCATGTACACTGTTATACGCTGTGGTACACTGTGGTACACTGTCGTACACTGTTGTACACTGTTGGACTCTGTTGTACTCTTTTGTACACGTATGGACACTGTTGTGCGCTTTTGTACAATGTTTTACAATTTCGTACACAGTTTACGCTATTGTACAAATGTTTACGCTGTTAAATGCCGTTTTTCGCTGATGTACAATGTTGTACACTGTTGCACACCCATATACACTGTTGTACGCTGTTATACGCTGTTGTACACAGTTGTACGCTGTTGTACACTGTTGCACGCAGTTTTATACTGTTGTACACCCATGTACACTGTCATACGCTCTTTTACACTGTTGTACACTGTTGTACACTCATGTTCACTGTTGTACACTGTTCTACGCTGTCGCACACTGTTTAACGCTTATAAACGCTGTTTTAGACTGATGTACACTGTTGTTTGCTGTTGTACACTATTCTACACTGTTGTACTCTGTTGTACGATGTTTGAGATCGTTGAACACCCATGTACACAGTTGAAGCGTGTTGTCCGCTGTTGTGCACTGTTGTACACTGCTGTACACTGTCGGACACTTTTGTACAATGCTGTACTCTGTTGTATACTTGTGTACGCTGTTGTTCGCCTATGTACGCTGTTGTACACAGTCGCACACTGTCATATACCTATGGACACTGTTGTACGTTATTGTACATAGTTTTACAATGTCGTACACTGTTGTACGACGTTTCACACTGTTGCCCGCTTTTTTGCACGGTTATACGCTGTTGTACACTGTTGTACACCCATGAAAACTGTTGTACACTGTTGTACATCGTACTACAATGATGTACGCTGTTGTTCACTGTTGTACGCAGTGGTACACTGTTGTACGCTTTTGTACACCGATGTACACTGTTGTACGCTGTTGTACACTGTTGCACGCAGTTTAACACTGTTGTAAGCTCATGTACACCCATGAGCACTGTTGTACACTGTTGTACGCTGCACCACATTGATGTACGCTGTAATACACTGTTGTACACCCATGGACACTGTTGTGGGCTATTGTACACGGTCGTACCCTGTTGAACACTGTTGTACAGTGTTTTACGCTGTTGGACACTGTTGTAAACTGTTGTACACTGTTGGACACCCAAGTACGCTGTAATACGCTGTTCTACACTATTATACGCGGTTGTATACTGTTGGACACTGTTGTACACTTTTTTATACCGTTGTACACTGTAGTACGCTGTTGTACACTGTGGTACGCTGTTGGACACTGTTGTACACTATTTTACACTGTTGCAAGCTGTTTTACACTCTTGTACACAATTGTCCGCATTTGTACACTGTTAAACAAATATGTACACTGTCGTACGCTGTTGTACACTGTTGTACACCCATGTACACTGTTTTACGCTTTTGTACACTCATTTACACTGTTGTACGCTGTTATACACCTTTTGACACTGTTGCACGTTGGTGTACGCTGTTGTATAACTATGTACGCTGTCGTAAACTGTCGGACATCGTTGTACGTTGTTTCAAACTGTTGCACGCTGTTTAACACTGTACTACGCTGTTGTATACTGTTGTACACTCATGAACACTGTTTTAGAGTATTGCGCACGGTACTCCAATGATGTACACTGTTGTACAATGTTGTACACTTTTGTACGCTGTTCGACACTGTTGTACACTGTTTTACAATGTTGCACGATGTTTTACACTGTATTACGCTGATGTACACTGTTGTACAACCATGAACACTGTTGCACACAGTTGCACACTGTACTACATTGATGTACACTGTTGTACACTGTTGTACGCTGTTGACGCTGTTGAACACCCATATACACAGTTGCACTGTGATGTACACTGTTATACACTGTTGTATACTGCTGTACACTGTTGGACACTGTTGTACAATGCTGTACTCTGTTGTATACAGTTGTACTTTATTGTGCACTTATGTACGCTGTCGTACGTTGTTCTACACCTATGACCACTGTTTTACGTTTTTGTACACTGTTTTACAATGTCGTAAACAGTTGTACGCTGTTCTGGACTGTTGTACACTGTTGTACGCAGTTTCACATTGTTGGAAACTCATGTGCACTGTTGTACACTGTTGTACACTGTTGTACAGTTTTGTAGGCTGTTTGACAATGTTGGACAGACATATACACTGTTGTATAACCATGTACACTGTTTACGCTGTTGCAGACTGTTGTACACCCATTTACGCTTTTAAACGCTGTTGTACGTTTTTGAACAATGATGGACACTGTTGTAAACTGCCGTTCACTAGTGTTCACTGTACTACGTTAATGTACACTGTCGTACACTGTTGTACACTTAGGGACACTATTGTACGCTGTCTTACACTGTTGTATACCCATGAACACTGTCGTACACTGTCGTACACTGTGATACGCTGTTATACACTGTTGTACGCTGTTATACACTGTTGAACGCTGTTGTACAGTGTTGTGGATCCATGTACACCGATGTACACAGTCGTACACTGTCATACACTGTTGTAAACCTTTGGAATCTGGTGTACGTTGTATTACACTGTTTTCCATTGTCGTACAAAGTTGTACGCTGTTGTACACCCATAAACACGATTGTACACTGTTGTACACTGTCGTTTACTGTTGTACGATGTACGACATTGATGTACACTGTTGTACACTGTTGTGCACTGTTGTACGCTGTTGGACACTGTTGTACACTATCTTACACTGTTGCACGCTGTTTTACACTGTTGTACACTATTGTCCGCTCTTGTACACTGTTGAACAAATATATACACTGTCGTACACCATTGTACACTCATGGACACTCTTGTACGCTTTTTTACACAGTTAAACACCCATGTACACTGTCGCACACTGTTGTACACTTATGGACACTCTGGTACGCTGTTTTCCACTGTTGTTCACCTATGTACACTGTTGTACGCTGTTGTACAGTGATGTACACTGTTGTACGCTGTTGTACACTATTGTTCACTGTTCTATACAGTTTTACGCTGTTTTACACTGTTGTACACGCATGTACACTGTTGTACGCTGTTGTACACTGTTGTATACTGTTGTACGCTTTTGGCCACTGTTGTACACTGTTTACGCTGTTGTACACTGTTGTACACCTATTTACGATTCTGAACGCGGTTGTATGCTTTTGTACAATGATTTGCACTGTTGTACACTTTCATACACTGTTGTACTTTGTAGAACGCTGTTAAACACTAATGTACGCTGTTGGACACTGTTTTACACCTTTTTACACTGTTGCACGTTGTTTTACACTGTTGTACACCATTGTCCGCTGTTTTACACAGTTGAGCAAATATGTACACTGTCGCACACTGTTGTCCACTTACGGACACTCTTGTACGCTGTTGTACACTGCTCCGCACCTATGGACTCTGTTGTACGTTGTTGAACACTGTATGACACTGTCGGACACCGTTGTACGCTGTTGTACATCTATTTACAGTGGTGCAAGCTGTTGATACGCTAATATACAATGCTGCACTGTAATTTACACTGTTGCACACTGTTGTACACTGTGGAACACTGTTGTACACCCATGTACACTGTTTACGCTGTTGCACACTGATGTACACCTATTTACGCTTTTACACGCTGTTGTACGTTTTTGTACAATGTTGTACACTGTTGTACACTGTTGTACACTGTAGTACACCCATGTACACTGTTGTACGCTGTCGTACATTGTGGTTCAATGTTGTACGCTGTTGTAAACTAGTGTACCCTGTTGTACACTGTTGTACGCATTTCTGCACTGTTGTACACCCATGTGCACTAATGTACACTCTCGTACGCTTTTGTACACTCATGTACACTGTTGTACGCTCTTTTACACTGTTAGACACTGTTGAACACTGTTGTGGACTTTTGAATAGAGTTGTCCACTCTTGAACAAATATTTACACTGTCGTACACTGTTGTACACGTATAAACGCTGTTGTAGGTTGTTGTACACTGTTCAACGCTGTCGTACACGGTTGTACGCTGTTGTACATCTATTTACGTTGGTGCACGCTGTTGTACTCCCGAGTACAATGATGTACTCTGTTGTACACTGTTGCACACTGTTGTACAATATTGAACACTGTCGTACACACATGAACACTGTTTCACGCTGTTGTACACTGTGATACACAGTTGTACACTGTTGTTCGCTTTTGTACACTGTTGTACGCGGTTGTACTGTTGAACACTGTTCTACAATGTTGTACCCAGTTCAACACTGTTGTACACCGATGTACACATTTGTACGCCCTCGTACACTATAAGACACTGTTGTACACTGTTGTCGAGTGTTGTATAGAGTTGTACACTCTTGAACAAATATTTACGCTGTCGTACACTGTTGTACGCCTATATACGCTGTTGTACGTTGTTGTACACTGTTAAACACTGTCGTCCACGGTTGTACGCTGTCGTACATCTATTTACCTTAGTGCACGCTGTTGTACGCTAATG
>JABMBU010390576.1:0-25691 GCA_018906915.1 Phanerotoma sp. PSUC_FEM 10030009 | reverse complement strand
TCCTCTAGTGAGCTTTAACTAGCTCGGGGACTCCTCTCAGTATCCTCTAGTGAGCTTTGACTAGCTCGAGGACACTGCTCCAAAATATTCCCCAAAAACAAAAGTCCTCGTCTATATCTTCTATCGAGCTTTGACTAGCTCGAAGATAGTATCCATCCTCATCCATCCCAACACTATTATTATGGGAGGGAATACGTGTCTAAATAATTTATTTCGGTTCCGTCGATTTTAAATACGTCACAGTCACATAGTAAAAATTATGATTTTGATTTTTTGTTTATGTTGACATCGTAATTTTCGATTCTATTTTCTTTCCGTTTAATATTGTTCAATTTTTATTTATCTATAAATATCACATATTCCTTTCCATGATCTGCACATATCACCACATTCTTTCTTTACGGATACAATTTAAAAGGGTCCGTTTTATCAAATCAGTAGCAAATCTACATTTTGGTTTTTTAAATATCTACTAGAATATCAAAATATTTTGTTGGTAGACTTCGAGTCCAGAAGAATAATATATGTATATCACATTTTTTACAAGCTTTTATTCTACTTGCTGTGTTAGTTAGTACGTTAGGATAGTCAAATCTTACAAGCTAAATTTAAACCACTTCTTAGTGTCTGAATGTTTTGAAATTTAGGATAGATCGGTAAAAAGGTTGAAGTCTTGACCCCAGCCCCGGAGGGGGTTGTTCACTGGTGGAAATTGGTGTGGGAGCATCCCCTAACAACATCCAAGTAGTAAAATGCGGCGTTTGCCCCTACAAAAATTTTTGCAACCTCCCAAAGTATACATAGTTGTGAAGTTCCATAACAATAAAAATTCACATGTTGAATTTTCTCCCTGCACTCGAAGAGGGTGGTTCAGTGGTAAACCTGTTTAGAGGCTCCCTTAATCCAGAGGTATCCCTTAACAACACGATGGTTCGTACAAAAATTTTGACGAACCTCCCAAAGTATGAATAACCACCAACCAATACATCCTTAGTTCTGATAGTTTTCGTTTATAACGAAAATATAGGAAATCATACTTTATGAGAAGTTAAAAGTCTCTCAATCCCAGTTCATTTTCCAATCTCTTATCATCTTTTACCACATCTACAATAGGATGAAAAAAAAAATTGACTTGTAGTAAAATTCTCTGCGTAGAAGTAAATGATTGCATTGCACACCCCGTTGGGATTCAAGATGATTGAAATTGTACAGCCCGTGTGGTACATGATCATTTTTTCTGACGAAACTGTATTTATTGGGAATTAATTCACGCTTTCAGGTTTACCTGAATCAATTTCGTCAATACATGTACACGGAGAAAAATTACTAAAGAAGAATTGTGACAACTGAGCTTTTTAGTTAAAAATAATTAAAAAAATCGGTGAACTTTACTACAGTTTTGCTGATTTCGACGTTTTTTGGAGGATTTGACTAAAGAAATTTGAGATTTGAGCCTAAAATCCATGGTTGTCACTTTTTTTTGGTAATTTCTGCTGAAAAATATTTCTCAGTGTATGGTATCTTGTATCTTATCCTAAGGGGTAACTTTGGACCAAGTCGAAAATAACATGAACTTCATTTACGATAACGTTATTCGCGGGCCAAAGTAACCCTCTTTTGAGGTCAGGTTCACCTCACGATACTAATGTTGACGTATTAATTTTCGGCATAATAATCGAACAATTGAATCGATCGCGATTTTGTGAAATAAACTTGGAGAGTTCAAACAATCACGGTGGTTCAGAAACAGCAACAATGAATATTGGTGTAGTGGTTTGTAAAAACACTAAACGACGTACCCATCTTCCGGCGATTTCAAAATGTTAAAAAATTTGAAATATACTCAAAATACGGAAACATCTTTGATATTAATCAGAACAAAGTTGGAAAAGACTGCAATGTGTAGACTGAGGGAAATTTTTTGGTGAAAACTACTAAAAATTAGTGACAATTACAGATTTTTGGTTCAAATCACTCATTTCTGTAGTAAAATTAGCCAAAAAAAACACGTTGAAATAACTGAAATTGAAATTCACCAATTTTTTTAGTAGTTCCAACTAAAGAGTTGATTTGTCACAATTTTTATTTAGTGATTTCTTTCTATGTGCTCAGGCTCTTTGCATTCGGAAACTATACACATATTGAGGGGATTAATTCAAATAAACCTAAACACCTTCACAGTTTCACTTCACAATTTACTTGTGAAAATTACAGTTGGGTCGCAAAAATCGACAATATACTGCCAAAAGGGTGTGCAATTTTGATAATTTATCTTTTACAATATTTTATTTACAATTCTATAGGGCTAAATTTATGTTTCGGAGAATTGTCTACAACTCGCCTTGGACTTCACGAATCTCCACTTCCTACGCAATTTGAGTTTCTTCATTGGTTTAATGACTTCAAATTCGCTTGTGGATGTTTATCACTTCTAAAAGCCACAGGATCTTGTTGATTCGCATTTGTCTGAAAACAGAAAAACAATACTGTTATTTACGAAGACCTGGAGATAAATTGAGGAGAGCTGATAGATATTTAAGGTCGTCTATGACCATTTTTCACACGTAATCCAACGCATAGTAACTCATTCTGTCTGAATCACTTTTATTCTTCTGTAACTATTTTTAGAATCTCGTTAGGGGGTGCGACATTGGTAACTTCACCCCGTAATTTATTTGATAAACAAAACACTTGATGTATGTCAAATCTGACCCATTTAACAAGAGGATTTCGCAAAGCTCGTCAAAATTTATCTGGTGTGAATTTCTGGAGGAGTTATTCGTCAGTTAGACCATGAACGATTGCGAAAGCATCTCATTGAGAGGTCCTAAAATGTTTGCTTTCCTTAGAGACGTCTGGAAAGTTTATGAGGTTCGCTCAACTGAGTTGACGTTGTTTATGCTCGCGTCAATAGCTCAATTATGTGGTAGTAAATCTTGTTGATGTTTGCGGTTTATAGTCTTTGTGGTTTACTTAGCGCGCTACATCTTTCTAATTCTAAATACTAGCACCCTTACTACAAATCCAAATGTTTTATTTCAAAACGCTTTAATTGTTTAACCCTTAAACGTACGATTTTTTTTACGTTTAAAGAAAAAATATATTTATTAATAGACGGGTACTACTTCATAGGAAAAATAATCAAGACGATCTAAGATTGAATTTCATATACGTCATCCAAAAAAATGTTATTGTTGTTTATGCACAACATTAGGCTTTTATTGTATCATCTGTGTTTTCCAATATGTAAAACTACTTAAAAAATTGGTTAATTTTACTACATTTGTTCAAGAAACATAGTAACATTTATCCGAAATTCCTACCAATTTGTATTCTAAATGTCTCTCCGTGTAAGGTGCCTGCGGGTATTAAAGCCTGACGGTAAATAAGGCCTAAGTAACAAAAATCGTTCTAAATACAGTAGTTGACGGTCAAGATTACACTCACAAATGCATTGTGCGTATACAAGTCGCTGCGAAGCGGCGGACGCGCGCTTCCTATGCTTGGGGCGGGCAAAACGTATGTCTTCTTTTTAAAAAAAAAACATTAATAGTTATAAGAAGAGTTGTATTAACTGGTTTTTTTCTCATTTTTCAATTATAGTTTGATTACCATAGACAAATTTAATAAAAGTGTTGATTGTTATAACTGATTATTAATGGCTTGTTTTTATCAAAACCTTAGCATAACCTTTTTTCGCGTCCGTACCCTTGTGATGCACTATAATTTTGCATGTTGCATTTTTCTCCGTGTGTAGATGGAAATATGATACTCAATAATTTCATCGAAATTCATCAACTAGAGTAGTTCGGAGTTACTTTCGACAAATCTCATTATCAAAGAATTATTCCTAATCTAGAAATCTTTCGGATCCTGAAGTAATGGCAGGACGTGTTCGCAAATTTTTTCAACACTCACAATCAAAATAAATGTTTCAATCCATTGAAGTGACAAATAGAACCGAAATCACATCAAAGTAATTCCATTGTTGTTGAAAAACTTTCTATTCTTTCATGAATTGCTCTTCGTGGAAGTGCACTCAAGACTATGCAGTTACTTCGTATAAAAGCTGCACCGATATTCCACTTGTTCTGAGTGAAACGTGACATGAGGCACGTCGTCTGTGAAGTGATAGCCTAATGTGAGTAACAATATTTTAAACCAAATATCGCGTCATATAAAAAAAAATACAAAGAAGAATTGGAAAGTGGATTCCTGGAGCCAATTTTTCCAAAACTCATCCGCACGGTCACCCAACAACAGTGCCGATTTTAGATTACTTCAATTTCTTTATAATCACATAAATGAAGTTTGCGAGTATACACTTATTGGAAAAATCTTAAAAGGTTCATCAATCAAGAGGATCGATTATTTATCGAAGTGTTACCGTAACAACTCCCTTTGATAACAACATTTAGTTTTCCGCACGAGTGGCGCCCACGGAAATGAGATATATATGACCGGAGGGAAGAGTCGGATATATTTTACCATTTTTCGTTTTTGCTGGATATCCTTTATATATATTAACTAGCTGTTGCCCTCGACTACGTCTGCGGCAGGAATAAATAAAAAAGTATTCTACTTACGTAAAGGTTAGATATCGAAAAAATAAATTTTTTTTTTTTACTACTTATAAGTGATCAATATAAATGTTTCTTGAACACGTAGGGTTGCAAAATCTGTTATTTTTCCTTAAACCAACCCCGCTGTATCCGTTTCAGACAAACTATCAACCTCAAAACACACTCTCAGGGGTAGAATTTTGCAAAATTCAGTTCTAGATAGCAACTACGTCCTGGAATGAATCCCTATGCAAAATTTGAATCTCCTAGCACTTGTAGTAACGAAGTTTCATACAAATTATCGACCCCTTGGGGGTTGAATTTCGTAAAATCCCATCTTAGTGAGCACTTACGCCGTGAAAAGAATCCCCATGCAAAATTTTAAAATTTCTAGCACTTGTAGTTTCTGAGATTCCCTAATGAGTGAGTGACCTTCCCCTTTTATAGATATAGATAAAGACGAATTTCCATACAAACATTCATCCCTTCTTTTAACCCCTTCTCCACCCATTTTTTTGCAATAAAAAGTAGCCTCATGTTCTTCCTCAGAGTTGATCTCTATCTCGGTACCAAATTTCATCAATATCGGGTCAATGGTTCAGGCGTGAAAGCGTAGGTTTGAGGGAGGTTGAATATTTCAGAACCAGCAACTCTATGGCGCAGTTAATTACTTACTATAACATCGTAACAGGAAAATGAAGAATAGCGAAAAAAAATGTTACTAAAAAATATAAATACATAATTTAGGAACTTAGATTTTCGGAATATTTTTTCTAAACATTTATAAATATGCAAAAATTTCCGGCTTTCATCAACAGAAAAATTTAGGAAACTGGACACATGTACACGGAGAGATTTTTCGGGGAAAAAGTCCTATGCAAATCATAATAGTAATCGGTAGACATCTCGCCACCCCGACAAATATTACTATTAAACAAATAAACTTGCGAAAAATTACGCAGAAAAAAGGAATATAGAAAGCAATACTCATCCCCATGAAGCGTATGAGAATCCGTACCTTACAGAAATACGTAATGTTTTTTGATATACAGTAGAAGCTCAATAACTGCAGTCTTTTGGGACCGAAAAAGCGTTTCTAACTGCAGGATCTCAGTCATTTTTTATTAATCCTTGCCATCAGTTATAGAAGTGCTTATTCTTTAGTAAAAATTAGGTAAACCCGTTTCCAAGAGTTTCCGGAATTTCTGAGGAAAAATATTCGAAGGAAATTGCGCGGCGAATTCGCAAGCACTTATTGTTTAGTATATATTTATTTAAGGAAATTTTCGTATGAAAATAATACATTTCCCTATGCATATGATACTTTGTCCTATGTACGTAGCACTTTTCGCTATAAATCAGAGTTGTCGTCTGAGTAGACGTGAAGCGTTTTTTAGGTATACTGAGTCCAGGAAAAAATATTTATGTCCAATACAAGATAATATTAATATGAATACACTTCCCTTATTATTATAAAGACTTGAAGCTAATTGCCGTAAAATAAAGTTCAATAGAGCGGACAATAATGATTTTATAATTGGGTCGAAAAAAAAGAAATAGTATTGGTAACTGCACGGAGAGAAAATAATGGTAAAAATTACGCACAATTTGTAGGTACTCTAGTGACATCCTAGCGTCATGGTTAAAAATTGCCCATACTCATGATAATTTTTATTTAGATTTCTCGAGATTTTTGTCGGTAAATGTAAATAAAAATCATTATAAATATGGGTAATTTTTACCATGACGCTAAGATGTCACTAGATTAGTTACAAATTGCGGGTAACTTTTATCACTCATTTCTCTCCCCGTACTTGAACTTGATCAATATGAAATAGTCAATATAACTATCTTCGTAGTTACATTAACAATTCTAATTAATTAATTAATTCACTGGACTCAAAATAAATTGTCAATTATACTACAATAGTACAATTATATTGAATACTAATTTCTAGTGATAATATCAATAACAAAATAGTTACAAGAACTATGGATCTAGTATATTGTACTATACAATAGTTCCTGCAATTACGTTATTATAAGATGATTTAGTTATAAAATATAAGTTGCTGGAACTGTAATTGATAGTTGTCCATTCTGGAACTATATTTTTATAGTTCAGGAAACCAGTCTTTTCTTTTAGTGTACTACAAATTATAGGAATTTCTACCAAAATTGTATACCACTTTTTTCTATAAAATTCTCTCCGTGTATTGACATCCGGAAAAAAAAATACTTTACGTGAAAAAAAGTTATCCAAGTTGGAAAAACAATAATTAATAAGGTAAACCTCAGGATATAATTGCGGACATTGGTTCCACACAAAATCTCAGAGACTTTCTTTTCAATTGAATCCAATTCTAACAATTGCCTTAACAAATAAAAACATCCCTTCGTAAATATAAGGTTAGATTACGAACAAAGCATGAGCAGTGGATTAATTCCATAAGCATTTTTTGGATTAATTCAATACTCAGTTGGATAAGGTTCCGAACCTTTGTTTTGGATAAAATACGAGTACCGAATTAATGTAATCGAATAAAAAATTATCCTGCCTTCACAAAAAATTCTGCTGAAAGAAAAATAAATAACGGTTCAATAAAAGAGACTTCATGATTATTTCAATGTTTCAATAAGCTGCGTGAGAGGACAAAGAACATTCACAATAACGGACATACTTGAAAGGTAATATCATTTCAGATGCGTCTAATCACATGTTTACCGATCAATTTTATCGATCCTGTATCATGAAATTGTTAGAGCGCAGTAAATATTTCATAAAAAAACAGTCTATACAACTAGTAGAAATATTCAAGTTCAATTTATAAACACGAATTGTTTGCCGAATACCTTTGAAAAGAATTTGCCTGGCGTTTTTAGAGATAATCAAATTGTTATTATTTAAGTTACTGTTATTGACAAGATGACAAAAAATATACAAAATTTTGCTTCCGTCTTCCGATTCAAAGGAAATTACGATGAAACAATTGTTAGGCACGCAATTGAGCGGATGACATGCACCAAAATGAATAATAATAATGTCGATGAAAAACTATATTGGATGCACCAAATTTGATGATGAGATATAAAAAAATACTTTATAATGTAACAAGAATTAAAAAACAAAATTAGAATCGATTGAAAAAATTAAGTAGGGTAAGGAAAGGTATATTAGTGATAATATGTCGAAATACTAATTATAAAGGGATTGAAGAAATAAGCAAAGAGTCACTTTTGTTTTATTACATTACTCAATATTTGAAGTAAATATAGAGAAGTGTTAATATAAGAAAAATCAAAGTAATCTCAGTAAAGTTGGCGACATAGTCCGGTAGATTGGTGATAGTAGGTAGGTTGCGAAACAATGGTCGCAATTTGAGGATTAAAAACTTACCCTGACTGTACAAGGACTTCAATACAACTTTTTTTTACTATTTGTTAATTCATTCAGTGGTTTTATCAAGTTTTCACATAAAAAAACAGCGATTAATCTAATTAATTTCGTCACGCGAGCACGTGATATATATCTATCCCCCTGACACTCGTCAGAATTCGGTAGCCCTGTCTAATGAACGTGCTTGCATAGGGAACTGTGTGACATCCCGTTTAAAGAATATCACCAAATTACATATATAACCAATTTATATCCCCTTACCTTAGTTATAAATTTTTATTTAGTGCTGAGAAACGAATGCATCAAGGAAGTGCGCTTAATGCCATAGTTAATATGATTAATAGGTGCCTAAAAGCGGGTTAAGCTTAAAGTCAGCAGGAGTTACACATTTACGTTCAGTTTTTTTTTTTAATTACAAAAATCCGAGAGTAAATAGTATTTAGTGAAAAATTTAAAAAATGTTTTTATTTTTCTTAAATATTATTATAATGAAGCAAATTTCACGAAAATATATATGTGTCCATAAATATATTTTCAAGTTAATATTTAGCCACGTTACAATATTAATTTTTATTTCTCATTTGTCACATGTCGCGCCCAACAAGAAAGTTGGAATATCAATGCATTTTCATTAATAAACGTTAAATTAAAAAAAATTTTTTGATACTTCAAAGAGTACTCTTTTATCTACATGGTCTTTAGCTTTTTTCTATATGATTTATTTTTATAGTCTCCGATGCTGTCAATTGCATCCTCGGTCTCCAATTTCCGATGTTAAGATGACGGGCCATAACCAAAAAAGTATCAATCGGAACATTAACCTTTATGCTTATATATGGACCGTCGAAACATTGAAATAAACCGAGTGCAGAAGCATGCCTCAACGAGACACGCAATTAGAGCTGTGCGATATTCGAATCGAATATTCGTATTTTCTAATAATTCTAAAAGTTACGAAATTCCGAATTATTCTCATCGAATTATAATTTCACACGATAAAAAAAATGAAAGTCGTCTCAATCGACATATTCTCAGGCACATTTCGTTCTTGAATAACATTTTTTATGAAATGAATTTTCGTAATTTCAACAGGCAATTTTACAGTTTGAAAATGTAAATCAAACATAATCATATGTAAAAATATTATTTCCTTTCGACTCCATGATAAATTTTATAAAAATTAAAATGGCGGATAGTATAGTTTGTTAATTTATACACTGAGAAAAAAAACTCGTTTCCTGAACTATGAAAGTATAGTTCCAGAAGGGACAACTATCAATTACAGTTCCAGTAACTAATATTTCATAATTAAATCATCTTATAATAACGTGATTGCAGTAACTATTGTATAGTACAATATACTAGATCTATAGTTCTTGTAATCATTTTGTTATTGATATTATCACTATAAATTAACATTCAATACAATTGTACTATTGTAGTATAATTGACAATTTATTTTGTGTTAAGTGAATTAATTAATTAATTAGAATTGTTAATGTAACTGCGAAGATAGTTGTATCGACTATTTTATCTTGATCAAGTTCAAGTACACAGAGAGAAATGAATGGTAAAAGTTATCCGCAATTTGTAAGTAATCTAGTGACATCTCAGCGTCATGGTAAAAATTACCCATATTCATAATGATTTTTATTTACATTTCCTGACAAAAATCTCCACAAATCTAAATAAAAATTATCATGAGTATGGGTAATTCTTTACCATGACACTGGGATATCACTAGATTACCTACAAATTGTGCGTAATTTATACCGTCCATTTCTCTCCGTGCAGTTACCGATACCATTTCTTTTTACTCAACCCAATTATAAAATCATTATTGTCCTCACTATTACAACTTATGTCACGGCAACTGGCTTCAAGTCGTTTTAATAATAAGGAAACATGTATTCATAGTAATATAATCTTGTAGTAGACATAAATATTTTTCCCTGGTCACTAACACTATTAGTATAGTTAAAGTCACTATAAATACTCGTTCAGAATACAATATTCTGATAGTTGTCCGCCTATAGTTACCGTTACTATGTATTTTTTTCTCAGTGTATAGTAGAATTTATGATTTCAGCTGTTAATTATAAACTATATTGAAAAAAAAAAGAAATTTTTCGAAAAGATCGAATAGTTCGAAAATTTCGAATAGAATTTCACTATTCGATTCGAACCGAATAATTCGAATTTCCGGATTATTCACACATCCCTAATTGAAATGTTTGTTGATGAATTTCACGGTAAATTATTCATTATTGAAAAAGAAAAACTCTCCTTATTATGGATCACGTACACGATTCCAGACGGAATTATAGTCGCGATCGGAATTAGAATTACTGCAACTTCAAGGGTTCAGTAGACTCGAGCAGATGTGGAACATATTGGATACTTATGCCATCATTTATTACGAAGGAACGCGTTATTTGGGTATATATTTCATGATTTCGGCTTTATTGAAGTTAATCTGCAAACGGCAAAAAAGATCATTAACTCATGCAGAAATTGAATGACAATGGTCGGAAATAGAATAAGGAAAATTTGACAATTCCACTACAATAACTCGAGACGACATGGATCCATTCAAGCATAAAGAAATAGAAATTACCCACCATTTGTTGGGTAGCAAATTTCCGACGATATTACGATTTACTCATATAAAGACCAATATTATTTTGTCTAACATAACATTCCTAGATTGGAGTCGAGTATGTTGAGATATTTAAATTAAGTTATTCATAACAATGTGTAATATCAAATAAATCTCTCAGATATGTACATTAAGATAAACACAAGAAACAGAGGGGGTAACGAGGTACAGTTTCGTAATACAAAAGACGAATAATAATCATACAGAACTAATATATCAAATAAGGAGACGCCGATCACGTAATCACAAAAAAGCTGAGAGTTAGATGTCACGTCTAACCGTCTGACTTTGTTGTGTGGCCAATGTGCGGTGAATTTATATAGGGTAGAACCGGGATAGATGCTCTACTTTTTGAAATCGCTTTATAAATTTCAAAACAAAAACCATAATGTTTTATTTGTGGAATCGGTAGCTACTTTATTTCTTTATCTGCAAATTCGTGAAAAGTAAAGTACGTTATCTTAGATTTTTTCTCAGTACTTGCGATTTTTGTGGACCTCTAATTTTTGGCACATCTATCCCATATAGGGGATAGTTGCCTAATGCATATAAATTACATAAGGTATAGATGACTCACTGCAAAATTAGGACATCTATTCCGTTAGTAAAGTACCGTTCTATTTATGCACGATAGTAGAGTAACTATAATCGGAGCACCTATCCCACCGAGGCATCTATCCCGGTTTTACCCTATGTTGATTGGAATAATTTCACGGTAGATACTTTCGCAAACAACGTCGTTGAAAGTTCAGCAGATAATAACTTACAGTATTTCTCCAGTTTCCAATCATCAATATTCTAAAACTTATAATAAATTTGAAATAGGTATTCCTACGTTTCGTGTTTCTACATTTTTATTTAGTGCTGAAATGATATACAGGACTGAGCGGACATTATAAAGAACTCATTTTCATGGATGTTTGTTCTTAATCAAGTGATGTGTTGATGTTTTTTCATGATTATTCACAATTTTTCATAATTTTTCGCGATTTTTCATGATTTTCCTGGGTTTTCATGCATTTTCATCATTTTTCACAATTTTTCACGATTTTTCATTATTTTCCATGACTTTTCATGATTTTTATGATTTTCACACTTGACCAGATTGCTGTTTTATTAACATACTAATCCAGTGTTAGGGAAGGAAACGTGTATAGCGCATACATACTCAGTCTAAATCGAATTAAAAACTAATACACCCGCCATCATATTTACACAGAAATAAAATTTTTAATACTTTGCAATATCTTTTATTGAATAGCAAATATTTCTTTATCTTGATACAATTCTATAATCCATTTGCATAACCATGTTTCGACAGTATTTACGATATCGGTTTGTAGGGAGTAATAGACTATTCCCTTTCGGTGAAGGGAGATAATCATACAATAATTTGATGTTACGTGTGTAAATACTAGAGAGTTGATCTCTATTTATCAAAGATCTTGTTATTGGATGTTACACGCGGCGAAGTTTCGATTACAGAGCTAAAAATGATCAAATCTGACTTTCGTCAAATTTTCACGTTTGTGGAGACTGATTTCGATTAATGGGGCCAGAAGTCAACTTCAAATCTGTTTTCGTTTAAGATTCGAATACTGGTTCGAATTACTATTGCCACGCGACTAGTCAATCTTTTACTGTCTGGATATAAAAAATTCTTTCCTTGAAGCTACACACTCAAAAAAAATTGAAATATAGTTTTTTCACCGTTCTATCTGAAAATTTCTAAATATTTACAAAGATCTTTCCCGGAATCATAAAACCGGTCAAAAAACAAGGTTACACATAAATTTCATAGATATGAAAAAAGGTATCAATAAAACCAAAGCAAGTTTGAGCAGATGTCGGTTTATCCCTTTATTTCAATCCGACTACGCTCTGAAATTTCAGGCATCGTAACATGGAGTTTTCCAAACAATTTGCTTCATTGGCTCTCATCTAGTCATTCGATGAAGGGCAGGTGCCATATTACCAATATTTCACTAATGTAAGCCCTCTCATGTTGTTGTTGAGTAATGGGCGTAGTTGACAGTATTATGTAGATAAGAAGGAGGTTCATGTTACATATACTTTGAGGAGTAGCTACACTAAGAGAAAAATGCATAGTAACAGCAACTATGGGGGACGACTATCGGAATATTGTATTTTGAACGAGTATTTATAGTGACTTTAACTATATATTAGTATTAGTGAGCACGAAAAACTATTCATGTCTTCTACAAGATGGTATTGATACAAATATACTTTCCTTATTATCATAACGACTCGAAGCTAGTTGCCGTGACATAAGTTTCAATAGTGAGGACAATAATGATTTTATAATTGGGTTGAGTGAAAAGAAATGGTATCCGTAACTGCACCGAGAGAAATGGATGGTAGAAATCACGCACAATTTGTAGGTAATCTAGTGATATCTCAGCGTCATGGTAAGAAATTACCCATACTCACGATAATTATTATTTAGATTTCTCGAGATTTTTGTTGGGAAATGTAAATAAAAATCATCATGAATATGGGTAATTTTCACCATGACGCTAAGATGTCACTAGAATACTTACAAATTGCGGGTAACTTTTACCATTTATTTCTCTCCGTGTCCTTGAACTTGATCAATATAAAATAGTCGATACAACTGTCTTCGTAGTTACATTAACAATTCTAATTAATTCATTAATTCACTGAACACAAAATAAATTGTCAATTATACTACAATAGTACAATTATATTGAATATTAATTTCTAGTGATAATATCAATAACAAAATAATTACAAGAACTATAGATCTAGTATGTTGTACTATACAATAGTTACTGCAATTACGTAATTACACGGAGAGACTTTTTGAATAAAAATTAATAGAAATTTCAGATAAATTTTACTATGTTCCCTTGTAACGCTGGAATATACGGCAATTCTTATAAAATTTATTAGGTAACATAGCAAATTTCATTCCTATTGAGTCATTCGAAAGTTATAATAAAAATTACTATTAATATGTAAGGGAAAATATCATACTACTATAATTATTGTTCTCATGCTCCAAAATTGAAATTACAATGTTTTACTATAAAGCTGGCGCTCAATGCGCATGCGATTGAGGATAAAGTGTATACGATCACATATGTGTATCATTCCATGTATATGTGAAGAGCGTACACCGTTAGGTTATGATTCGGCGTATGTGATGCGGCGTATGGAAACTGTTTATTACAGCCTTACGTTCATAAGTGATATACATCCTGAATTTTTTTCTATTTCTCTTTATTTTAAATATTTATATACGAAATGGTTCTTCCGTTCCTATTTGGTTATACAAGAGATGCATCCACGGCACAGTACAACAGAACTGTTGCCATCTAAACTTCAGCTGTAGATGACTAGTTGCTCCACTGTGGCAGTAGTTGCAAACAGTTTTACGATGTTTAGTTCTCTCAGTGTAACTTGACGGAATGTCTGATCACGAAAATTTCGGCGTCACTTTTTTCCCTCCCACATATCAATTCTCAAAGGTATTTGGCTCTCTAACCATCAAGTTTATTATGACTATTAGCTTCGTGAATTATGGAACAACTGTTTATTCACAAGCTGCGGAGATCAAAGCCATACTTATGATGTTACGAATACATCAAGTACAGTTACACAAAGGGCATTTTACGGAAGGGTGCTAGCTCATTAAAAATAATGGGACCAAAAATTTTCACAGTTGCGCTTATTCTTATTCTCAAATGAAGAGTGAGATGAAACAACTTCTTGACAGAGGCCTAATTATTGACACCATATTTTTTTGAGATATATTTTAACTACGATATTCACAACAATCCTGTAGCTAATTTATTTTGTGTTAAGTGAATTAATTACAAAAATCTCGGGAAAATTAAATAGGAATTATCATGAGTATGGGTCATTTTTTACCATGATGCTGGGATGTCATTGGATTACCTACAAATTGTGCGTAATTGTTACCATCCATTTCTGTCCGTGCAGTTACCGATACCATTTTTTTTTACTCAACCCAATTATAAAATCATTATTGTTTTCACTGTTAAAACTTATGTCACGGCAACTAGCTCCAAGTCGTTATAATAATAAGGTAAAGTGTATTCATATTAATACCATCTTGTAATACCATATGTCTAGACATAAATATTTTTTCCTGGTCACTAATACTAATATATAGTTGAAGTCACTATAAATACTCGTTTAGAATACAATATTCTGATAGTTGACCCCCACATAGTTGCCGTTACTATGCATTTGTCTCTCGGTGTACTCATTTCTTGAGTGAAATTCGCCGGAAAAACTTCAAAATTACCAACACTGTATCCAAAATCACCAATTTTTTCAGCAGTTTTCACTGAAAAGTTCCGCGGTCACAATTTTTGTTTGATAATTTCTGTCAGTATATCTAATCCTGAATTAATTTGTGAACTTAATGTTTTCTGTTTTTCTATCGACGAATATTGAAGATCGATTCCATTTTTTCGTTTTCTATTTAAGCGAGCATGGGGTTATGAGTGCCTTGGGGTAAAAAGAGCTCTGTAAGTATGGACATTTTTATTGCCATGATTGAGTCAAATGGCGCCCTACTGAGTTCTCAATTGTCGAACATCATTTTCTAAGATAATGTCCAATTCATCAATTCACTGTCTTTTTACCGTCAGAAACAATTGTTATTTCTCTGCGTCGCACGTATAAAAATTTATGACCCGTCGATTAGATATGTTTATTTTTTTTTATTTTTCACCTCTACATTCCTTTTAAATATGTAAATCACTAAATTTCGTGTTTTCTACTGGTTTTTATCTAGTGTAGCTTCTATTTTTGGAGTATGGCAAAAAATTAAAAAACCCTATTTGACAATTCTTTCATAGTTGATGTTCTTTTTTTAATATTTTGTCAATTTCGAAAATGTAATTAATCCTTCAGAAAAGTAAAGCATAAATAACACTGTCGAGAAACTCCATGCAAATGTATGAAATTTCACTTATTAAAAAAATTTTTGTTAGTTTTAAAGAACATTTCCCCTACAAGTTCGATTTACAATTCATCAGTAGGCTCTTATTACCCCTTCGTCCCCGTATAATTCGTATCAGGGAGAAATCGAAAAGAAATATATTTTTCCTTAACGAAATACTGCATCTGAAATGCTGATTCGAACTTGTTTCTCTATTTTCAATATCTTGAAAAATACAAACATGTCAGTTAAAAAATATCATTCCGTTGCTGGAATTATCCTAATATTCAGCTTCTCTCGAATCTGGGAGAATATTTGGCGAAACCCACTTCAACTACGACCAAACATATGCATAAATTATTAAATTCTAAATTTATTTTGAGACTCGATGTTTATTGTATTGCCTGTCAACGAACCATTTTCAAAAAAAAATCCCTGCAAAATTTAAAGAGATTTTCTTGCCTTCAATTTTCAATTATGATTCTAGTCACATAGGGGTCACGAAGAAATGGATTCCTTTTTTCAATTGCGGAGAAAAATTTCAATCACATGTAAATATGTACTTGAATAACCGGAACAAACAGAAAGACTTTCTTCGTAAATTTACTAAAATCAAATATAAAGATTACTATTTTCCCCTTCTGTTATGCTCATTGTTTATTTTTCATATGAAAAATTTTAATACTGTTCACAGTGCATGTTGAATGTAATGAGTGTGACTCTGCAAAGTCGCAGCAAGGACTTTCTTATTAAGAACCCCACTCCCAACCGCAGAGTCACTCAACCTTCCGAATCCGTCACTACTACAGCCACCTCTATCACTGCCTCACCTACCATTATATCACGTATCATTTTATAACGTCATTAATTTAACGGAAAATTTGACGCAATTTATGTCACTGAGAGGAATTACGAAAGTGAAATTCTGATAATAATTTTTTTTTGTAATTTCGAGAAAAATTTTAGTAAATATTTACGCGAGTAGAACAAAAAAGATTTGTAAGAAAAACGAAATCATGTTCGTCCAAATAACGGAAATGTTTGTGAAATTAACAAAAAGTAATGAAAAATTTGGTTGTATATACAAAATTATCTGTTAAAGTCGCGAAAATTTTTTAGTAGCTATGTCCAAAATGCCTAGGTGTCCCAATTTTTTTGAATTCTCACTATAAAATTCCTCTCAGATTCCAGCAAAAACTAAGAAATTACCGAATTAATTTTGCTGGTTGTGACCATTTTTTTTTACTGAATCAAGAATTCACTGGCACCAGAGCCACTCCAATTGCACACCTAATTTTTTAGAAATCGCGAATCCGCAATTTTTATATTTCTCTTGATACTAAAAAAAAATAATGGACCAATCCTTATCAAAATTCAATGAGATTTATTCTGCACTTTCGCGAACCTACTGTCGTAAACACATATTAATCGGTCCATTTTTCAGCCAGCTATCACAGCGCAAAAAAGCTCACTTGCATACACATATACATACATACGCATGCACGCACGCACACAGACATTTTTCTAAAAATGTTATAAACGTCGTCTACACGCATGAAAACGTTAGAAAATCATAAAAATTCCAATTCTAAAAACCGAGGCTAATGCAATGACTTCCTGAATAAGGGAGTTAAAAAAATAACTCCGTAGGCGATTCACGTTAACCCTCAATTTGACCACTTTCGTTGGGCGGACGTTCCGATAATGGAAATCCTAATTCCCTCGGTCTAATTGAGGTTTAAATAACAAGAACATTTCCCTTTGACCATTACCCTTTCATATCTGTAAAATCATTATTTCCCTGTGGAAATCTTAATTTATCATGTTAAATATTTATTAAATAAATATTTTTCTTTCCAACATTGCGTGTAGTACGTCATTAACATGTTTATCATGAGTAACAGGAAAAGATTTAGAATTATGACCCATTATATACCCTTTTTAGATGCCGAGACAAGGAATGAACTTAGCCTTGGCGCGGGAACGTAGTGCTCAGGGCACGCAATAAAAGATGTTCATAAAAACTTCTTTTACATGTGATAAATGAGCTAAACTTTCAGAACGAGTGAAGCAGTCATTTATTCTCCTTTGAATTCAACTTTATATGCAGTTGGAAAACAGACCTTTAAAAGTTCAAACTACCCTCATAAATTTATCTTCAAAATTTTCGCATTAGACTTGCAGTTTCCTAACATTAAATGTCAATATTTACCGAAAGTAGTATATAAGTTCCTAGAAGTTCCATAAATAATAGAAAGGTAATAAAAGGTAAGAGGTAATAACCCTGTAATTAGTTGTGGAAACATTTTATGACGAACAATAGGTAGAATTTTGAACATTACTTCTCCCACACAAAAATGAACTTAGCATTAGCAACGGTAGAAACCATTTGCGATTTTCTACTTTTGTTCGGTAAAAACTTCATTTTCTATAAATTTAAATTATCAGTAAAAGCTTACGCAAGAAAATTCAATTACTGTTAAAAAATTTTAGGACTCCTCTAACATGTTAAAAATATGCGTGGTAATAAAAATGTGTTAGAAAAAGCAATCCAGCTTTTTAATTTATTGCACTCTTAAAATTCACTTATCATCAAATATTGGTAGAAGCAAAGGTTGGTAGACGTTCAAAATTCTTTGTAAATTACAATGTTCTAATTCTAGACATTGGGGCGTGATATCTCATGATATCTAGTACTTAGACAATTGGATATTTCATGAATGAAAATAGTTGCCAAGTCGATAGGTCACCGTGACTAAGTGACAACGCCGCAAACTTCAAGTTTTGTCTAGTGGACGATAGACAGAGCTAACTTGGTGATACGAAGAAAATTGAAGAAGAAATCATTGGTCAAGCCAAAAGTTCACAGCTCGCCCATATATAACTTAAATGCAAAAAGATATATTTATAGAATTCGTCAACAGAATAATTTTGAATTGGCGCTACAGGTGTAAAATCAAATTTAGTTAAAAGTTCAAAACTTTATTACATACTTAATATCTTCTCAAATTGTACTTTACAAATCCAAGCAGTATCAATTGGTTTTTTTTTTATTTTGCCAATCATTGTAAACAATATTCCGAAAATTACTCATTTTCTAAAAAATCAGTGATATTTTTTTTTTATTGCCAATTGTCTGAAAAGTTAGTAGTATTGTCTCTTCAATAACCAATTTCTGTAAAAATAGTCGGTTTCATTCTTATCATTATTTTATCAGTAATTTAGTAATATTTGAAAGAAAAAAAAACTGTTTAAGAAAATATTTTATCAAAAACTGACGAATAATAGCCTACTCATACGAGGTCTTCAAATTATCACCAAGTTACCAACTATCCTTAGTCAGCTCAATTAATCTTACAGACCTTATTCAATGATCGACAACAATACGAAGAAATTCATTTCAGATCCTACAACACATGCTATTTATTGCGAAGTTCATAATGATGTAAAACGTGATTTCTTTTATTTATTGGAGGGCTATCAATTTCAACGACGCCGTTTATATCAATATGTGAGCCTGAATCTTCGACACAATGTTGGAAAAATCGTTGTAACTTCAAGTGAGTGAATTCGGCTAACTCGGTGATAGTAGGTAACTCGGTGAAAATTCGAATACCCCATGTAACTAAGTACTTACCATAAATATGACTATAAACTATACTTCTTAAACTTGGTCTGTACAATTGCAATGTAGTAATGAATAAATTTAGCGTGTCACCAAGTTATCTCAAGTCAAGAAGTTAAGTTACATCGATTTCACATTTTAGGGTTGCTTTGAATATTATCACACGCTCCAATTATTGACTATATTATTCTACAATTTAATTCCCTTAGAATCACCAAGTTACCTTAGTAACTCCATGTCATTTGAAAAAGTGAAGACTTTGTCGTTAAGCCCTCTGGAATCTTCGTTCAGAAAAACCCAATTCATATCAAAGACACTTTCACCTCTAATCTACGTTGAGGTTCGTCTGAGTTCTAATTGAGATTATCTTTTTTTAGCTGAATTCGAATTCTCAATTGCTGATCTAAAAAAAAAAAAAAATATTTACCATTGGCATTAGATCGTGATTCAAATTTGAGAACATGAATTAAGAGTTAGCTGCAAGCAGAATCTATAACATAATTTCGCGATTGCTTTGGTCCAGTCTCACAAGTAAACCAACCCATTCCGATAATGAACGACTCATCAAATTTATTAAGTAGATTTCAAGCCGACATTTTGTTACGTCTCGACAAGTCTTTCGCAATTTCTATCTATTTTTTGATAAATAGAACGACACTCATCCTAACTATTTTGAATTAGTCTTAATCTTCAAAGCACGTGTGATTGCCTATTCCTAATTGATTTGAACATTCTACTGATTAACTCAGTTAAGAGTTTCATTAATTATCTCTTATCCAGTGGTTCGTAGCATCTTGCCTAACTTACACTTGTCTAAGAAGTTAATAGATTATCAGCTTGTTCTGCTAGTTTTTTCATAGTTTCTTTGAGTTTAACAAAATTTTTCACCAAAAATTTTGAGGGAAATATTTTTTTCACCAGAGTTGCTAACACTGCTAACACAGAATATGATATTTTGCCACTCAACTAAGTTTTTTCGTTGTAGTTATTCCGAATCCCTCTATTGGTGTGTTATTTCAAATATACGCTATAAAGTGTGTAGCTTTGACACACCTAAGTGCGTAACTTTGTTGTAGTGATTTTTAATTCCGCTCTCGGTGCGTTATGAAAACGCGCTATTAAGTGTGTCACTTTGACACACCTGAGTGCGGTATTTTGTTGTAGTGATTTTTAATTTCATGTTCCGTGCCTTGTCATGAAAACACGCTATGGAGTGTGTTGCTTCGACACACTTAAGTGCGTTATTTTGTTGTGGTGATTTTAAATACCATTTTTAGTGCGTTATCACGACAACATAAATGCTATTAAGTGCGTTATTTTGATACATCTAAGTGCCGTATGTTGTTGCAGTGATTTTTAATTCCATTATTGGTGCGTTATCATGAAAACACGCTACGAAGTGTGTTGCTTTGACACACCAGAGTACGTTATTTTGTTGTAGGAAGTTCTGATACCCTTTTCGGTGCGTTATCATAAAAACACGCTATAAAGTGGGTTGCTTTGACACATCTAAGTGTCGCATTCTGTTGTAGTGATTTTCAATTACATTTTCATTTCGTTATCATGGAAACACGCTATATAGTGTATTACTTCAACACACCTGAGTGCGTTATTAAAAATCACTACTACAAAATATTGTTGTTGTGATTTTTAATTCCATTTTGGTGTGTTATCATGGGAACACGCTATAAAGTGTGTTGTTTTGATACAACTATGTGTGTTATTTTGTTGTAGTGATTTTTAATTTCATTTTCGTTGCGTTATCATAAAAACATGCTATAAAGTGTGTTGTTATGACACATCTAAGTACCGTATTTTGTTGTAGTGATTTTTAATTTCATTTTCGTTGCGTTATCATAAACACATGCTATAAAGTGTGTTGCTCTGACACATCTAAGTACCGTATTTTGTTGTAGTGATTTTTAACTCCACTCTCGGTGCGTTGTAAAAACGCGCTATAAAGTGTGTTGTTTTGACACACCTGAGTGCGGTATTTTATCGTAGTGATTTTTAATCTCATGTTTCGTGCGTCATCATGAAATCACACTATGAAAAGCGTCATTTTAACTTTTTTATGTACTGAAATTCACGGTTAAAACTCCATACAATAAACTCACATATATTAATATTGCAGTTTTTACTATAATACTCATTTTTTGTAATTCTTATATTCGGATTTATATTTTATTTATATTTTCGAATTTTGACTAGAATTTATTTTTTTGTATATTTTTACACGACAATTCTTTGGAATCTTTTCATTTTCGTTAATGAATTTCCTTTCCTTATCGTTCGAAGACGACTAGACCGCTTTTGAAAATTCTTTTCTATGGTACTAAAGCTGATGAAACGCGTGACGATTTGGCGTGATCAGATTTATTAATATGATTGGTTTATTTGGTCACGGGACACGTAAACAGTTTCTAAACTTTTCAAAATTGAAATATTCACTTACAAGATTATGTAATGATTATTGCAGTAATAAAAAAAAAACGAATAGAATCTCATCTGTTATTTCCCTTAGCTAGGCCTTAATATCCTCAGGTACCTTATTCTATAACACAAAAAGCTTTAACAAGACAAAAAATAAAAAGCGTTTGTTTATCATGCTCACCATGTGATGTGGCGACATTTGTTCCGCCTTGTGGTCTCCAATTGATTCCAACGCCAAATTCGTACTGATGCATACGAATTCATGGTCTTTCGTGGCATCTCTTAATTTATCTTGAAGCTTCCGAATTTGATACTTCAGAAAGAAACTTCTCCATCGACTTTCTTCATTTGCTAATTCGTTTTTCATTCGAATAAGTTTTTCTGACTGGATATATACTTGTGATGGTGTCATTTCCGTTCTAAAAAGAAAAAACAAAAAAAACAAAATTCGAGTTTAATTCAACTGTCTTTTAAGCATTTTGTTGATGACGTAAAAGGAACGCCCTAAAATCCACTTGCAACTAACGTCATATTTTCGTGTTTCAACGCTATCAAAAGATTTATATGTCTGGGTAAACCAATTTCTTGCGCCTCAATGTGGTGTAGAAAAACGAAGTAATTAATTTTCGCTAGTATAAGTTGGTGACAGTCTAGAACGAGTTCCATTGTACTTATTTGGTTTGATGAAATTGAATTCTAAATCAATATTTAGAGGTTTTTAACCTAGTAAGATTGAAAGAAACTTGAATTTCCAGTTGAACTATCGAATGATTACATTGATAAGATAAATTCGAAAATTGGAAAAAGAAGCTGCAACTTAAAATTACCAATTCTCATCGATACAATTATAGATATTCAACTTCAATAGTAAGACTCAGGTCTATGAAATCGATGAAAACTAAATGAGCCTGTTTAAAAATCATTTTTTTTTTTTTTTCTTTAAGTTAGAATCAAATTTCAGTTTCTAAATGGTTCGACTTTGGCCCGCACTGTTGAAAATGTCTGCAAAATTCCTTGTAAATATACTATTACTCGTTGCAATTTTATTACCTTCTTGCATTTTCAAGTTTCAACATCAGTAAATTATTTTTGGCAAATATTTTTCAAAATACGAATTAACGACTACACACGGAGAAAAAATTCAATGAAAAATGCCTATGCTGTCACTATAATCAGTGCGCAAGTGACCGTTAAACTAAAATTTATAAGTTGACATTCTGGAAAGTCAACACTTCTAATCTAATGTTCCACAGACAAATATTTATTTTTATCAATAAACTTATAAATTTTACTAAACAGCGCCGAAAGAACCCTTATATTTGGTACAAAAAAAATTTTTGCTCAACTTTGATACAAAAAATTACATTAACGCAATTAATTGTCAACAATTTTCCTATGCAGCCACAGAAATCTTAGAAGAATCGAGTTTATACACTGAGAGAAAAAAAAGGTTTCCTGAACCATGGAAATACAGTTCTAGAAGGGACAACTATCAATTACAGTTCCAGTAACTAATATTTTATAATTAAATCATCTGATAACAACGTGACTGCAGTAACTATTGTATAGTACAATATACTAGATCCATAGTTCTTGTAACTATTTTGTTATTGATATTATCACTAGAAATTAATATTCAATATAATTGTACTACTGTAGTATAATTGACGATTTTGTTTGCGTTAAGTGAATTAATTAATTAATTAGAATTGTCAATGTAACTACGAAGATTGTTGTATCGACTATTTTATATTGATCAAGTTCAAGTACACTGAGAGAAATGAATGGTAAAAGTTTCCCGCAATTTGTAAGTAATCTAGTGACATCTTAGCGTCATGGTAAAAATTATCCATATTCATAATGATTTTTATTTACATTTCCGGACAAAAATCTCGAGAAATCTAAATAAAAATTATCATGAGTATAGGTAATTTTTTACCATGACACTGGGATGTCACTAGATTACCTACAAATTGTGCGTAATTTTTACCATCCATTTCTCTCCGTGCAGTTACCGATACCATTTCTTTTTACTCAACCCAATTATGAAATCATTATTGTCCTCACCATTGAAACTTATGTCTCGGCAACTAGCTTCAAATCGTTATAATAATAAGGAAAGGGTATTTATATTAATACTATCTTGTAGTAGACATAAATATTTTTTCCTCGTCACTAATACTAATATATAGTTAGAGTCACTACAAATACTCATTCAGAATATAATATTCTGATAGTTGTCCTCCCATAGTTGCCGTTACTATGCATTTTTCTCTCAGTATAAGCATGAATCTGGTTTCATCTGTTTTCGTAAAAAATAATATGTATTTCTTTATACTACGATGTAATTGAACCAGTTGTGCTCGATGAATATTTAATTTGTTATTATAAATTCTCAAATGCTAGTACTAGGAAATTTTCCTAAGCCAGCATCAGACTTTTTCATATGCCTGCGCACTTGCGTACAGATTCCCGGGCGGCAAAGTAATTTTTTCCGTGAAATTCTATGAAATTTTATAAGACTTTTTTCTCCGTGCAATAAAATCATATTGAAAAACATTGAAAAACATGAATATTTTCTATCAATTCTAGAAACTGTTTACTTCAAATATCAATTTATTTACGATAAATAAAGGCGTTGATAGCGTTCATTAATATTTTCTAACTTATTTTATTTATTTACACATTTATGTTCTTGAATAAATAAAATATTATCTGCCAATCTTTGGCAATTCTTTGAGGGATAACCCCAACCCGGAAGGGGCGCGAGAGTAGAAAAAAACATCGCCCCCCCCCCCCCCACACACACTTTAGTGGGTTATCACTGTGGTTATTTGGCAATTGCGGGGGCAAGGGTCTTCAACTTCTGTCCCACTCCGCCCCTGCCACCTCTAGTAATGAGTACATTTCTTAGGGGAATACCCACATTTTTTCAAATTCAACGTTAAGTAAATGCATTTACTTGAATTCGTGAATTGTTTCTCTCAGTGTCGTTGAAAATTCGAGATTTGGTTGGTTGAAAAGTCAACTACAAAATTTAAGGATAATTACAACCATGGTAAAATTTCGAAGGAATTTCATTCATTACCAGTAAGTCCTATCCAATTTTCAAGTTCAAGTTCTTAAAACTTAATGAGTTATGAGTTTATGGTTGAAAATCCAAGCGTTTATTCTCGAAATTTTTCGCATTACAAGAATATCTTGAAGTCATATCTGGAGTGCCAATATAACTTCAACAAGATACCACTTAAATATAAATAATATATTAAATGATATACGATGAATTAGATATATATATTATATTAAATGATATATATTTATAGGGTAAGGAAAGGTATATTGGTGATAATATGTCGAAATACTAATTATAAAGGAACTGAAAAAGTGTGCGAAGAGTCACTTTTGTTATATTATATTGCTTAATATTTGAAGTAAATATCGAGAAGTGTTAATATAAGAAAAAACAAATTTTTATGATAATAAATGTCAAATTGTTATTCAAAGTAATCTTAGTTAAGTTGGCGACATATTCCGGTAGATTGATGATAGTAGATAGGTCGCGAAACAATGGTCGCAGTTTGAGGATTTAAAAGTTACCTAGACTGCACCGCGACTTCAATACAACTTTTTTTTATTAATTGTTAATTTATTGAGTGGTTTTATTAAGTTTTAACATAAAAAACAGCAATTAATCCAATTAATTTTGTCCAAGTATGTAAGCTATATTTAATAAACAATGGCGCCACTCACGTGCAACTGACAAAAAAGTTTGTTTACTAAACGCAGGAACGCGCTGCGTGAGCACGTGATATACGAGGTCTGGCTATTAAATAACGAGACTGCGCGCGCAGAAGGCGTCCTAGAGGGGTAGGGTGGGAAACGAATGCAGCATTGGATAGCTGGAAGTGTCTACTATTCCAGTACGAAAACACGTTTTTGTCGCTGTAGTAGTATTTTTTGTGTAGAGGTTAGAAACGAACGTGTTTTTTTCTCGTGCCGATAACGATGTGTGACGAAAAACACGAGCAACGGATCAATGTGAAATTTCTCGTTAAATT
>JABMBU010390575.1:0-11753 GCA_018906915.1 Phanerotoma sp. PSUC_FEM 10030009 | reverse complement strand
TGTTAGTGTGTGTGTGTGTGTGTGTGTGTGTGTGTGTGTGTGTGTATGTAAACAAATTTTTCGTCCTCATTTTCTCTCACTGTAATTATGCAATCGACTTCGGTTTGTCGGCAAACGTTGCGGATTCTCGTAACTTAGCCCTGATTAGTTTTCCAGCGAGATCGGTCCAGAACTTTTTTGGTTTATCAAATAATTGTGAAAACCGCAGATGCGCAATTTCTAAAAAACTAATATTGCGATCGGGGTAGTTGAGGTACCATTCAATGCTTATCGATATCCTCTAAACGTGGTCGGAATTTAGGCGTTCGGTTATGCGTTTACTTTGTTTTTTACAGAAATGTGGATTTTTAGATTATGAATCATGAGAAACAATTATAATCATTCGAACGATTAATTGTGGAGTTCTGAAATATTTTTTTTTGTTCTTTACAGTAAAATTCGGCTATGTAAGCACTCATACATGTGCTTTTAGACGGCTTTCTGATCATTCGTCCTTCGCCTAATTTCGTAGTTACCTATTTTCAACTTTCTGATTAGGAAAAGTATTGTAAGAGGTCCAATTTTCGAAATCTAAATTTCTCCAATATTTTCACGACTTAAAGCATTCTGAGTAATTCGAGACAATTTACAAGCAATTGTGTGTGGATGTATGGATGTGTAGTAAGTGTGTAGGAATGTGGATGAGTAAGTATGTGGATGTGTAGGTATGAAGGTGTATAGATGCGTAGGTAGGTAGGAACATAGTTGCGTAGAAGTGTAGATATGTAGGTGTGTAAGAAAGTAGATGTGTAAGTGTGTAGATGAGTAGGTGTTCAGGTGTGTTGATGTGTATATGCAGGGAAGCGTAGGTGTGTTGTAACGGTAGAAAAATTTCCGATTTGGTTAAGTCCGTTTTAACCAATTTTTATATTCTCAAAAGATATAAGAGAATTGAATGATTACGCATCTCTTTTACCCATCGTATTAGAAGCATGATTTTCTATCTCATTCTCACTCTCACACAAAAATTACACCACATTGAGAGTTGCAGCGAAGCCCGGTATACCGGCACACACAGTACCCTACCCCCTCTTATGGGAATATTAGGAAAAATTGTAATTGGGTATCGATACTCCTCCTACACTAAAAATCCCTTCCGCAAGGCGAAGATGACACACAGCCAAAAGAAAGGATACAGAGAACGAATTGGGTCACCTTAATACACGGTACAGAGTGATTGCTCAGTTCATCTGATTCCGATATTTTACCTATTGCAAATTGTGTGGTGATTAAAAGTTTAACAGTTCCATCTTGGAAAATTTGGACCCCACAAAAGGAATTACCACTTGAAGGAAGTCTCCTAAATTGAAAAAAAATTAAAAGCTACTGGTTGATCCAAATTTTGAGAGAAAACTAATTATAGATTGATTGGAGGAAATATATAATCTTTACATAAATCCGTTGCTGTTATACCCAAGGTAAGTGCACAGATTTTCCTCTTTTTTGTCCATCTCTCTTTCATTCAAGATTTTATCGCTTAAGTTTTTGTAATAGTGAGAATATTTCACCATGTACTTTATTGCGTTATTCCTTCTCGAAATAAAAACTTAACACCTTATCGATAGATTCGATTGAAATCATTTTTTGGGAATAAAATTGACAGACATTTGTATATATCGTCTGGTAAATTTAAGTAATTATTTTTTGATATTCATTCGTACCTATCCGTGTGAGAAAGTCGAGTATGATTATAATAATCAACAAAATTATATTGCATTAGTAAATTAAATAAATTTAGATGTTCCTTGAGTAAAAATCTTGAGAGTGTAAATCGACTTTCTTTATTCAAAACTGTTATTTTACATAATTACGGTTCACAAATATTTTCCAACTTTTATTAGATTAAAACATGATTCTTGCAAGACAAAGACCACGGCTGTTGGCGTATCGGCGGTCGTAGATCGAACAAATTTACGTACATTTTAAGCGCAAACGAATAAACGTTTCGTACCGTTGTTTTTTGTTCATCAATGGAGTTAGCTGGAAAAATAAGAAAATTATTATTCTTCCAATTATTCGAGGCTGGTTATAGATACCTAAATAAATTGAGTCTCGTGGCGCCCGAAAGGCAAATAATTAAATTATTTGTAAGCATTTATGGCTATTTTTCCACCATAAATTTAAGTGAGATTTGAATTTTATCTATTTTCTTTGCACCAGTGACTGTCGCAGCTAACCGCCAAGCGCGCAGACATTTGGCTAGATAAATTAATTATTTTGTTGCAGAGTTTTGGGGACTATTGAAAATATAGTAATATTTTTAATATTAACCATCATTTTTCTGATAAATAATTACACTTAAAAATTTATCGCTGCAATTTATGGCGCCTGACGTGCGGCCCGAAGGTCGTGAAAAGAGTCTTTGTCTTTTCGTCAAATCGAGAGTAGGCGTGGCTAACCGATTAGCCGGCATGCGTTGATCGCGCCGACAAAAATCAAGCGTCGCTTCACTTGTTTATTATCTAGAAACGTCGCTGTATATTCTCAGGATTTACTTGTCGCTAAGACTAAACAAACCAGAAATAAATAAATTTTATTTCTCAAGTACGATCAAACACATGCGTTACAAAAACTTGTTTGTCAGAAGATTCCTGACTAATAGTAATATATGTTTTTGTATATATATACCTATTTTCGTATTTATATGTATGAACTTTTGTTTTCCAACAGATAGTATCATGGAATATATACTACGAAAATTCCCTTAAAATATTATAGAAAAAAAAAAGATCATAAGTATTCATAATAAACTTGTATATTATTATATTATTGAGAGTGTCTTCAATTTGAGTCTTTGTTTGCGACTCAGTGGTTGAAAGATTTTTTTCCCTCTTCAGAATATAAAGGAAACTTTACGCTTTTATAAAGATATTATTGGAATTGATTTCTATAAATTAATCAATTTATTTGTTTTTCTGAATTCAATTCGTGAATAATCTTTCCTAGTAGCGTGAATATCAATAATATACTACTTTGAAAATAAGACTCTCGTTACCTTTTATTTAAACATCTTGATATAAATAAAACCCACATTCGGATATAATAATGTTAGTATAAATTAAAGTGAAGTTTGTATTGAATTCTCAGAATATTCATGTGACGTTACTTTGAATTTAATTTCCAAAATTAATACTGGTTATAATTAGTAATAAACACATAGTACTGATATACGATTTAATGATAGATTATTACTTATCATATGATTATTGCAGGAATATAAAAATATTTCCTTTCCCAAAGTTAATTATAACAGAAGTTAAAGCTCTTCTTTCCGGCTATCAGTACAAATACTATTTATTATAGGAAAAACTTGGAAATAAATATTTCAAAAATTTACTTGGAGTTACGCTTTTTGATATCCTAAATTGTAAGCCTAGGAATAAATTTTCATTTTGCTTATTTTGAAGGAAAATTAAAATAATTATTCTGAAATTCTTAAAACTGAAAACTCAGCACATCTAAGGTTTATTATTAAATATTTATTGATTTACTTTAATAAATGTAAATTCCTGAATTCACTTTATGTGAAATAACTTTATGAGTTGATCTCACATAGAATCTCATAAAGTGAAATATTTTGGTAAATTCAACCAGTGATATTGATTACCAGCTGATGTTGAAAATTCAAATAGGTGGGAAATTTTAAATAGATTCCAGTCTATTTTCTTGTGTGTAGACTCATTACCATCCGGCTTAGTTCAGAAATTTACTAACTAATAGGGTTCATCGAATAAAATAAATTTATTTAGGATAATGCAAATTATTCAAAATGATAATATTGCTAAGTAAAAAATTCGGTGATAAGATACATATATCTCAATTTATACTATTTTGTTATCTCAATTTGGTTAATTGTATAATAAATCATTTTTTCTCTGTTAGACAAATTATCATTAACAGAAAAATTTATGAAGTAAATTTCATCTTACTTATTGTGAACCAATTTCGATTAAACACTTTTTCGATTTCACTATACATCATTAACTTCCTTGTACCGTATCACTGATTATTACCTTGGAAAGTTATTTTTTTTACTTATTTGGATATCCTTTGTACATCGGTTGCTTAGGATAATCAATTATTAACAATTATTCATTCATTGTTGGTTGATTGCTGGTTGTTTACTTTTGATTTATTATCCGTATATTTGGTATTAATTACATTGCTTGAAATTTGTAACAATTTTATATTGTGCCTGAAAATTATCAAATTTCAACTTGATTTTGAGATTTTTATTACCCCCTAAGCCGTCCTGTTTACCCTATTCCCGTTTTCGATTCTCTTGACAAAATGTCTCAACGTGGTAGACCCACTCGTTAAAATAAAAGAGTCGAAGAACACCAAGGTACGGTTGATCCGTTACAGCGGGTACGACGATCATCGCAATCAAGCAATGATACGTCATCTGCTATTGCCTCTGTCGCTGCTATGCAAGACCAACATTATTCGGAGCGAGATGCTACCATACCGGTGGACGACGTACCCCCTCCAATCTCATTATTATCTCCACCTGTTGGTACTATTCCAAAAAACTCTCGTATTACAGGGCTGTTAACAAATGTCAATGTTGATCGTCGGCAAACGTTAGGTCTTTCTCATACCATCACACCGCACGTTGAAAATACGACTGCAGAACTTAGAGCTGAATTTAACGCTAGCTTGTCTAGTTTTCGTGAAGAAGTATTGCAGTTATTCAAAAGTCTTGCATCATCACAAGACAACCGGGTACATCCGGGTAATGATGTTGCAGATTCTAGAATAAATAATAATAATCTTGCTACAAATGTGAGATATGAACTGCCGGCCCACCCAGGGTATCAACCTATTCATCCTGTAACGACTGAACGTGTTGAAAATTCCGCGTTAGATCGCGTTAAGAAAAATCATAATATTTCTCGTAGAGCACAAAAGGGTCAAAATAATCACATACTAAGTGATGACTCGTCTACCACAGACAACGAGAACAGTGCCGGTTCCTATACCGGAAAACATGAATAATATTCGAATACGAAAAAATTTCAAACCCGCGAAAGTCGCGATAACCGTATAGATTATGAATCGCGTAACAGATCTAGGAATCAAAATTTGCGTACTAGTTTTCATCAACCTTCAACAGACTCGGACTCAAATGCTGAACATCCTGCTGGGAGCAGAGCTTCCATGATTCGTCCTCATTCGCGTCTATCGCATTCACGGTATAATAATCTATCGTGGACATCCTTAACTCTTTATGAGTTACAAAACACGATCAAGGGGTGGAACTTAACCTATCCCCATAAAGATTTAACCGCTCGTCAATTTATAGAAGAATTTGAATTGCGATGCTGTAAATGCCGAATTCCTCTTGATGAGTATCACATAATAATTCCGTATTGCTTAACTAGTAACCTCGCGGTCTGGTACCGTAATAAAGTAAATTCGTTGCATTCCTGGAATGAATTTGTCCGTGCTTTTCTAAAGTTATATAAAAAAGATTCCGACAAAGACATATCCGCTGAGTTAGCATCAACCTTTCAAAGGAAGGATGAAGATCCCTTGGAGTTTGTGCTAAAGATGCAAGTTGCATGTCAAAGAATGCGACGTCCTCCACCGGAACGGTTCCTAGTAGCCGCGATACGTAAAAATATGCAGTCTTATGTGACTGAAACGTTAAAATTCGTAAGTACAACGACATATGATGAGTTATCTGAAGCTTTACGTGAACGATATCCATCATTAATGGCTAATAAAGCCAAAACATTTACAAGGGAGTCTCGAGACTCTAGATACGGGTCACATAACTCCCAAAATAAACCATCGAATGGGAAAACGAAAAGTCACGTTAATCGTGAAGCGGTGAGGTCCGTGAAAGTCGTGATTAACCATTCGGACGATGAGGCGGGCGGATATAATTCGTCGCGTTCCTTGATGGATCAGAGTGTGGATGGGTATGTGTGTGTGAATGCGATTGGTAGTGGGAATCGCATTGGAGGTGCTCAGAGTGGCACCAAGAATTTATTGAATGGCGGTTCTTCAATTGAGTTCGATAAGCGGAACCAGTCTGCTGACCTCTCCACAGGTCATGGAGATCGGGGTAGATCTCGGAACCACCGGACAGATCAGCAGACTGCCCAACGGGAGAGTGGGCTCCCTTCCCCCTCGTTAAATCGAGGAATAGCTACCCATGAGCACCAAGTCTCGACTGGCCACCCCGTAAAACGTTATCAATCAACTGACTCATTGCATCTTTGCAGTGAGCTAGTCAAGATGATGAATCAATTATTAGATACTAGGGTGAGCCGGGCGGAGAAGTTGCCATTTACGTGTTGGAAGCGTGGAAGTCCTGAACATTATTGCAGGGATTGCCCGGGTCGGCCTTCAGGACCGGTCGACACGAAAAATGCGTCGCAATATCCAATAACATCAAGCCCAACACGTAAGTCGGAAAACTAAAAAGGCCACTGGCGGAATTGTCTCGTCCGACCAGTGAGGCTTCTCCGGATCCAGAGACATTAGAAATAAGTATTGTGAGGTGTCATGAGGATAATGACCCTTGTAGGTTTGACCAGGCCAAGTCAACCTGTGTTGGCACGAGAGTGCTGTTAGCACAAGGTGCCGGTTGTGAATGTGCTGGGTTGCACGAGTCTTTTAATCTAGTCGATAGAAATCCTAGTGACGTTGTAGTTGACGATCGGATGTTGCATGCAATTCCCGTTCCTCCCTGCAATGCTCAGACAAAGTCTGATTTTAATCTTCTGAACGAATCAGAGGTTGCCGTACATCGGAGATTGCCTGATTCCAAAGGAAAGACTATTGATGATTCATCCCCAAGCGTGACGTTGGCTGTAGACGGTTCATTCCCAAGTTTGCAGGTGGACATTAATAATAAAGGTCACGAAACCCGTGACTTAATTGTTGAAACTGAACTTTTGAATTTTGATAATCCAAAAGTTTTTGCTTCAAGTCCAATCAGGAAGCAAGGATCGAGTTTATCTCCAGAAAATTACGAATCTTGGTTCACTGAGCTACTCGAGTATCACTCCTCTTCAGAGAATGAGACTTCTGACGAAGATGTTAATAGTAGTCTTCGGGAACTCAAGATGCTATCTTCCGCATCAGGCTCAAATGACTTAGATGTAGAAGATTATCTCGAATTTTCAGATTCTTCTTCTGATGACCTAGGTTCTGTCGAACCTGAATCGTCGATCGATGGTATAGATGCGCCACAGGATAAGTCTTACCTGTATCTATCAGTACCTTCAAAGAATTTTTATAATTTGTACCAAATGATAGCTCGAGTCGAAATTTTTGGTTTGAAGTTTAATGCTTTGATGGATAGTGGCGCACAAAACAGTTTTATCTCTGATGATGTTCATCGTCGCCTAGAAAAGGTTCGACGTGTACCTTTAAAATCTGATCCAACTAGCAGAAGTGATGTTCAGGTCGCTGACCAAACCATCGTTCAGCTCTATGAGGGAGCAAGTCTACCCGTTAAAGTTGAAGAGTTCTCAATCGAGCATCATTTTTCTGTTTTCCCTAAAATGGGTATGGATATTTTATTAGGTCTAGATTTTTGGACTGCAGCTGATGTTGCTGTAGATTCAGCTCGAAAAATTTGGTATTTAAGAGACTCAAATGTGGAACACCCGTTTCAAACGGAAAGACATAGGATGAGATCCTATGAGGTAACTATCTCTAATGATTTCGACAAAAATAAGTTTGATGCTTTCCTCGAAGCAGAATTTGAAAAATTGGCAACGACTAAAGTCGGAGTTACCGATTTGATTGAACATGAAATTGAATTGGTGGATCCAATTTTTGTACGTAAGAAACCTTACCGAAAAAGTCCTCCAGTTATGACTGCTCTATATGAGGAGATAAATAGACTTTTGGACAAAGGTTATATACGCAAAAGTTATAGTTCTTGGTCATCCCCGGTGGTAATGATCCCCAAGAAAGATAACAAATGGAGACTATGCATTGACTACCGTGCGCTTAATGCGAAGACAGTCAAACCTGCATATCCTCTTCCAAATATGGAGAGAATTTTATATTCGTTATCCAAGGCAAATCTTATCTCGACGTTGGACATATCTGAAGCTTTTCACCAGATACTAATGAGAGATGAATGTATACTATATACAGCATTTGCTGTCGACGGAAAAGGGCTGTTTGAGTGGACACGCATGCCTTTTGGTTTGACGGGTGCGCCGTCCACGTACCAACGCTTTACTGATATTCTTCGAGAGAAGATGCGATTGATTTGCGAACAAAAGGATAGAATGTTGGAGGATAAAATCTTGGCTTATCTAGATGATTGAGTAGTCATCAGTGAAACCCTCGAGGAACATATCTTCCTCCTATCAATGTTGTTTCAAGTGTTTCGAGAAGCTGGCTTTCTAATGAATCGAGCCAAATGTCATTTTGGTGTCGAATCAGTTCAATTCTTAGGTTTTATCGTTGATCGAGACGGTTTACATCCATCAAGTGGAAAAACTAAAACCTATTTTAGAATTCCCTAGACCACAAAATCGCAAACAGTTGCGTCGGTTCAATGGAATGGTGAACTGGTATCACCGTCATTTGAAAAATATCGCTAGAATACAGGGACCTCTCAATAAGCTGACTAGCCCCACAACAACCTGGAACTGGACTAAGGAACATGAGAAGGCCTTCGAAAATGTAAAACAAGCACTTCTCAAAATAGTCTCAGTTGCCACCCCAGTCAGAGGTCGTTCTTATCGAGTTTACACCGATGTTAGCCTCACTGGTTTAGGCGCTGTTTTGTGTCAATTTGACAACAAGGAGGATCGAGAATATTTAATTATATGTATCAGTCGGCCTCTAAACCCCCACGAAATGAAGTACCCAGCTGAAAAACTAGGATGTTTATCAGTCGTTTGGGCCCTTCACAAATTAAGACCCTACCTAGAAGGTGTATTCTTTACGCTCTACACTGATGGTTCATCTATTGGTTAGCTATTGAAGCATCCCAACCCCAGTGGTCAATTAGGTAGATGGGCTATATTACTGTCTACTTATAATTTCTATCTCGTTCAATATAGAGGTAAATCCAAAGCTGCTCCCTTGGCCCTCGCTTGCATGTTTGAAGGTTTACCCAATGAACATGACGAGCCACCTCGTGAAGTAATCATGACAACGAGTATAGACCAAAATACAACAGCCGATCTGTGGTATGACCGTAAATTAATATTGGTTCAAAAATACCCAGATAGATTCAGTGATTGGCAGGTAGATTCAAATGGAAAAACACTTTTCAGGCATCGCCCTCATTGAATAAAGGATATTCTAGGCGATATAAACCCTTGGAAAAAGGTGTTACGCCAGTCAGAAATACTGCCTGTATTAGAATCGAATCATAACCCTCCAGATGCTGGTCACCGAGGTACAGAGAAAACCTACCAGAGGATAAAAGCCAATTTTTTATTCGCCAGGTATGCGACATGATATTGAGGTGTTTGTTAAAAATTGTGAACTCTGTTTCACAACTAAACCTGAGTTTTCCAAACCGTTAGGTTTTCATGGTCAAAGACCTCCGGTTGGTCCCTGGGCCATAATATCGATAGATACGATAGGCCCCTTTCCTAGATCAAAAATGGGTTATTTATATGCCCTAGTGATAGTTGATCTATATACTAGATACGTCGAAATTTGTCCAGTACGTATAGCAAATGGAACTTCGGTCGTAACATTTTTGAGATTCGTGTTTTACACTTGGGGAACCCCCAAACAGCTAATCTGTGATAATGGCACTGAGTATAAAAATTCAACCGTAGTAACATTTCTAAAACAACACCTGGTCGAAATGACACCAACACCGATTGCCCATCCCCAGGCTAATCCTGTCGAAAGGTGCAATCGCGAAATAAAAACTATGATTACAGCATATATTAAGCAACAGCAAAATGAATGGGACCAGTTCCTACCTGAGCTTCAATATGCTTATAACACGTCCTGTCATTCAGTGTTGGGTATTTCACCCTTTTATCTGAATCATGGAAGGGATTCAGCCTCTCCGGTAGAATATGTGGACCTTTCTAGCCCCTAGCCGAACAAGACCTTGAGTTCTGGGCTTCCCGAATGGATTTAATGATTGAGATCCAAGACTTTGTGGAACGCTTTATGTTACGATCACAAAGACGACTGAGAGCTAAATCCCAAAATCAATTCAATACCCATGTCGAACTTGATGTAGGTGACACAGTTTACTATCGAAATCGCAAACTAAGCAATAAGGCTAATAGATATAGCCAAAAGTTAGACCATAAATATCTAGGGCCGGCAGAAGTCAAAACTAAGGTTTCCAAATCCATTTATGAGCTTGAAGATATGCATGGGAACTCCTTAGGCAATCACTATCTTAATGACTTGAAGATTCCTCGCCGCTCTAAACGCTTGGCTTCCGCTTACTATCTTTCTGCTTTCTATCAATCTGCTCACTAGTCCTGCTGTGGGACCTGATTTCCAATGAATCTGAATGCTTACTAGAATGAAAATTCTAAAGACTGTTCGATATATTTCAGATGTCAGGTGAAAAATCAACGCCTCGTTCCTGGGCCGACGATGAATCGTCCGATTCTAGAGCGGATGCCGACTTTGCGGACACTCCGACTGTGAATCAGTCTAAAAATAAATCTTGTGATTCAGAAGCCACCACCCGAAAACCAAGCGTGGTTGATTCACCCCCAGTACCAGAACCTGGGCCATCTACCAGCGAAATCAAAGAAATCGCTACCGACACGATAACGGAACAGTTAGACCCAACCCTAAAGGTGATCCGGGAGTTAACCGCCTTGATGGCGCAACAATTGCTAGCACAATCACAACCCCCAGTGGCCACTCCGCCTGTAAGGGAGACCCCAGCTCCTGAGGAAAAACCTCAAATCATTACCTCAGTAAAGGTGAGGGATCAAGCTCCCCTTCAGCCCAGGCCAACCACACTGACTGGTTCCATATCCAAATTTCGAGGTATGGACATCACGATGCCATCGACTAGTTCGACGAGTTCACTACAAACGGTGCCTCAACCAATCCTGAGAGGAAGGAATGATCTTTCTATTCCCTCACCCTATGCAGGGGAGCAAACTCACAAGTTCGACTGTGCGTTAACGGAGCTGATCTTCGCTAATAATCCACTTGATATGCTAATCCAAATACAACTCTTTATGAGAATTGTAAAGGATATAGAAGAATTCGCCTATGGAGAAACGTCACGTTCCGGTAACAATGTTTACGTCACGACGAAAAAGCAGAAGTACCGGCTAGAACACTACGTTGATCGTATTAAACGACATCACCTGGAATTACTCGACATGTTGCGAATAACCCGATTCCAAGATTTGGCCGCCACCAACCATCCAAGTAACCCCAGATTACGGTTGCTTTTTATCTGCCGAAATTGTCGCGTAATGGAACATCTTAAGCAACATTGTCTGGCTGGTCCAAGACCAGAACATCTACCAGAAGACGTACCGGAGAATTCGTCAAATTGCCCCGGCTGCCATATCACTGCAAATGCAATTAACCCCTTTTGTGAGTATTGCAAGAACCGTTTTCCGGGATAGTACGAATGGCTGCGGCAGAAATACCCCGACTCCGAGGACATCCGAGCCATGGGACATGTACAAAAGCAATATCATCAACACCGTACTGGCTAGATGCTACGGGATGTAGATCATCTTTCCCATCACGCTCAGGCGGCATTATATATATAT
>JABMBU010389466.1:0-11753 GCA_018906915.1 Phanerotoma sp. PSUC_FEM 10030009 | reverse complement strand
AAAATAGCCAAGAAAGCTACGTAGCTCACATTCTGAACCGAATAACCGGTACAGCGCGTAGATACCTCGAAGGGAAAAGATTCACTACAGTCGATCAAATTTTAAGAATCTTACGTAAACATTATCGACCTAAAGATCCGATTGGTTATTTGATGGAGAAACTACATCGTATGCGACGTGAATCACATGAAACTCCTGAGGAGTTTTATTTTCGAGTGAAAGACGTTTTAAAGAATATTGACTATTACAAAAATACTGACGAAGACGGTCCAGCTCTTTATCGCCGAGCGTGTAAAGACGCTACACGAACGCTTTTCTATAACTTACCTGAATCTTTACGCGTTGCCATTGAACAATGCGTTCCTTTAAAAGATCTTAATATTAAAGAAATTCATAAGCGAATTCGGAGGGGTTATTATTCACTGTATCCTCGTCAAGCGGATTACTCACCCCACCAACCTAAACCTGATTACCAAATTCCAAAGTATGGTCAGGATAGTCGCGATAGATTTCCGAGAGAAAACAATTTTTATAACCCGCGTAGTAAATGGGGTTATGACTCATATAGACGACCACGTTCTTTTACGTTTTCACCTACACCCAACAGACGGTACAGGAGCCCAGTCAAATCCCCGATTAACATCAAAACAGATGATTCCGATTCCGACAGCCATAAAGAAAGGGTCTCAACTAGACAAAATTCCCGTAAAGTTGATTTTGATAACGGTAATCGGTCTTCCTCTTTTAAAAACTTACGACCTGCATCTCGATCACCTGCACCACGACCTATTGATAATCATAGGCCCGATATACAGGAATGTATGGAAATGATTAAAAATTTATCGACCTCTGTTCAGAATATTGCCGAACAACTGGGTACCATCGGTAAACGCTCGAGAACCCCCGATTCTTCCTTAACCTTAGAATCAGCATACGAACGAATTAAATCTTTAGAGGAAAATTTAAACTCCTGGAACGCTCGCCAAACGAGAGGGTCGACGAGCGACAAACCGCGCTACGAACCCTCTCTCTCTGCGAGCGATATGAAACTCAAAATTGCAAAACGACCAATAAACAACTAGAATCCGGCGCTCCTATATTGACTATACAACAGCGCGATTATTTCATCAAACCTGTAGAAGCGCTCATCGACACCGGCTCTAGTCGAAATTTCGTGAATCTATTTTGTCTACGAGATGAAGCTCAAATATCACCATTGTCGGAAGTTGTAAGGGGCCTTACTGATGAAGTAGTGGAGATTTGCGCTTCGGTTACCATAAAATTGTGGGACCTTGATGTGCCGTTTCTAGTCACTGCTTCCCCCTTAGGAGGCTTCGATGCAATTATCGGCGATGCATTCCTCTCGAAATTAGAAGCGAACATATCTTTTTATTCAAAGACTTTAATTTTAGGGAACCATCCGATTCGTCCGATCCCATTTGAGTTAAAAGTAAATGTGGTACATCGCTCTTTAGCAATAGCCTCTGGACCCCGAATTCTAATCTCGTGCAATCAACTCAGAGGTAACGAACAAGCATTTCTGCTTGATACGGGGGGCGATGTTAGCATAATCGACCGTCGAGCGTTACGCTCCGGTATTCCGGTTGACCCCAGATTTACCCTCGAGCTTAAGGGCATCGGCAATCAAACTATAGAAACTCTCGGTGTGGTGCATCTTATTATTAGGAGGATTCCTGTCCTTTTCCACGTGATCGACCTGGAATTGCCCGTAGCCGGAGTTGGCATAATCGGGAATGACGTTTTCTCACGTGAAAAGGCGGAAATTTCTTATTCACGCCATACGATTGTATTTATGAACTCACCTACGAAACCAATCGCGTTTTCACGAATATGTACGCCTTCCAACCGTTACACTATTCCACCCAGGTGTAGAATGGTAATTGCTGTGCCTATCAACGAATCCGACTACAAGGTAGACTATTTACCCGGAATTGATTTAGGTCCTGGAGTCCTCTTAGGCGAAGCCGCTGTAACGGTGGTGGATGGTAGTGCGTTTTGTTTCGTTACAAACGTGAGTGAAAAGTCGCGCGAAATTCATATACCGCCTCAACATCTCGAAGAATTCGATTTCGGAGAGAATTTCGAGGCCACAAGCTCGGAGTCCGACTCCGGAACTGAACCGCAACCTAACCAAATCACGTCATCCCGCGAACGTTTGAGCTACTTGTTGTCAGAGACGCCTTTGAGTCATCTTACATCGGAAGAGTGCGAACACGTGATTTCCCTTATGCGGGACTTTACGGATGTTTATCAGATTCCTGGAGACGGTGCGGGTTATTCCCGTACCTCCACATGCAAAATCCGCACAATTGATGAAAATCCAGTAAAGATAAAGCAATACCGTTTTCCCACAGAACACCGTCTTGAAATCCAGCGACAAATTAATAATATGAAAGACCAAGGTATTATCAAGGCATCCAGATCACCTTATAATTCTCCCCTTTGGATTGTTCCAAAGAAACCAGACGAACAGGGTAAGAAAAGGTGGCGCTTAGTGATTGATTTTCGGGCATTAAATCGAAAAACTATAGGGGATTCATATCCCTTGCCGGATATCAACACTATCCTAAGTCAACTCGGTGGTGCCAAATTTTTCAGCGTGTTCGACCTTGCGAATGGTTTCCATCAAATTCGTATGGATCCTGCTGATGGTCCCAAACCTGCTTTTTCATCACCCGACGGTCATTGAGAGTATACAAGGATGCCTTTTGGTCTGATTAATGCTCCTGCCGAATTCCAGGGTATGATGGATTCAGCTCTATCTGGTTTGAAATGTACAGAATTATTTGTCTACCTGGATGATATTATTGTCTACGCAAGCTCGCTTCAGGAACATGACGTGAGAGTGAAAAGACTTTTTAAACGTCTTCGTGAAACTGGTTTGAAATTGCAGCCATGCAAATGTCGATTTCTTTGTAAAGAAGTGGCATATTTGGGCCACGTCATTACTTCTGAGGGTATTAAGCCTGACCCGGGTAAAATCACGGCGTTAAAGACGAATTCCCAACCGAGAACTATTAACAAAACGCGCAAGTTTCTGGGTCTCTCGAATTATCTTCGGCGCTTCATTCCCGATTACTCTGATACAGTCAAACCTCTCACCGACTTAACGAGGAAATCAAAGCATTTTCTATGGACGGACGAAGCTCAGCAGGCCTTTAATTACGTCAAGGAGGCTCTCTGCGAGCAAACCATGCTCTATCATCCGGACCTTAATGGAACATTTATTTTAGCCACTAGTGCTTCGGAGAAGGGTATTGGGGGAGTATTGAGCCAGGAAGTTATCGTAGAGCGCCCTGACGGAAACGAATCCACAAGAGAATTGCGACATATTGCATATGCTTCGAGAGTTTTGTTGGATGCTGAAACTTGTTACACTCCGCAGGAGAAGGAATGTTTAGCCCTCACATACGCTATTAACCATTTTCGCCCATACTTGTACTCTCAGCCTTTCGTGGTTCATACCCAGGTGGGTTGCATCTCTTGGTTGAGAAATGCAGTCACTTTGACTGAGCGTCAGGCAAAGTGGAAAGCCCAACTGAATGGTTATCAGTTTTCCGTTTTCTGCAAAAAGAGAGTTGGTGACTGTTACGCAGAAGCGTTGTCTTACAATCCACCAGTACAGGGTCATCAACACCTGGATCCAGACTTAGAGCATATCACCATCCCCTTTGCGCCTCAGTTGGATAATCAAGTTCCTCCTCGTTATAGAGGACGTCCACGTGGTAGAAGAAGCCGACCACCACTTCCACCTGTGGCAGATACCGTATCATCACGACTACGACTCCACAGAGCTGTTCAAAACAAAGAAGACGGCATCCCAATCAACTATCGAGAAGTCGACACCTCTTCGGATGATACTACAACAACCGTGCCTGAAACTGGGCGAGGAACAGATACTCGAAGAGAACTGACAAGACCTCAGCATACCAATGCGCCTGGACTCCTACCTAACATTTCACCGATCGTGGAATTATCGGCGGCAGAAGAAAAAACGTCTGATGCAATTGAAGAAGAGCAGACGACTGTTCTACCACCTACTCCAGGAACTGGAGGGACATCACCCTCTCGGGTCATGGGGTCACCTCAGAATGCGAACCAACCGCATTCACTATCTCCTCCATACGTTCCAAGCCTCTCAAATCTCGACGCCGACTCAGTTTCGCAAAACGTGGTTTCTCTGACAAGTCCAGCCGTAAAACCATCCACTCCCCTAGAAGTTCACTTGACTGAGGAAATCAGCGGCGATCCAGCGTCAAGTACTCTTCACCGGGGGCTGAGACCCGGGTTTGTCAAGGAATTACAGTTTTCAATATCAAAATTTATAGAAAAAACCAGCGAAATAGAGGCATCATGGACAGAGGAAGAATGCAATGACGATGGAAAAACTAGCTGCTTAGATAGTGACGAGGACGAAGCACCCTCACCCGCATCCGCTTCTCCTGCTGTTGAAGCCCCTGGTACTTCGATCACAAACCAACCTCCACAAGCAGAAGACGAATTTAATCTAACCCCGTATCAGGACATGTATTGGGATAAAGGTGCATACCAACACATCGACACTCCTGTTGCTAGTACCTCCCAGCCTAACCCTAATAAGTCGCTATTCAGACACTGCCTAGGGCGTCCATCAACCCTTCCTACGTTTGATGCAGGAGCTCGACCATCTGCAAATTCAAGCATCAATCCGGCCCGATATTCACCTTCAGTTAAGCTGGCACCCCAGCCAAACACAATCCAGTTACAAAATCCTCTGGTAAAGATACCACTAACTGACGTTGTACCTCGTTCGGATGAAGTAAGCGCCAGCGTTCCCAACCGAGCTGCTCCAATACCTGAATCTATGGTGGGGACGACTATTCATCCAGGAAGCTCCGCTTTCCTAGACCAACGACCTCAACCCTCAAGCGGGTTCCAAGAAGTTTCTGAGACGAAGCTTGAGCCCGAAAGGGGCTACGTATATCTCACTCGCGCGACGGACTCACGTATGCTAGAGATAACATTGCCCATTTTCTTTCAACGGATTGTGAACTTACCCAACCGGTGGCCAAATTGCTACAAACGCTTAAGTTCATATCAAAAAACGATCTTAAGGCCGAAAACCCCCACGTGGGTCAAGTTTTCGTCACACCAACCGGCGAATTCAGAACTTTTACCGTATTTATTAAGCGTTTCCATTTCGACAAGGTGACTCCAGAAAAGACAATTTCCGCCTTAGAAAGTCTGAAGGCCGCTCTGAATCTGTACAACGTTGAATCGTTGCATATGGCGGAAACAGGCGACGAGATCGGCGTAATCCTCAAAGATCTCGTTTCTCAAGTGTTTGGGAGTGTTTCGGTTTCTATAACCCTTACTCAAGGAAAAATAGAGGTTCCACCTGAAGATAAAAGGATAGAAATCATAGAGGAGTCTCATAACAGCCTGGTCGGAGGTCATAAAGGGGTAGTGAAAACATATCAGCGAATACGCCAACGTTATTTCTGGCCAGGGATGAAAGAACAAATCTACAAATTCATCCTGGATTGTAACATCTGCCAAACGGAAAAACTGACGCGTATTAAAACCAAACAGCCTATGCTGATCACCGACACGCCCTTCGAACCATTCCAGAAGATTTCTATGGATACCGTAGGACCACTCGAAATTACCCCAAATGGGAACGTGCACATTCTCACCATCCAAGACAATTTCTCGAAGTATTGTTGCGCCATTCCTTTACCGGACATTCGGACGCAGACTATAGCGGAGGCACTAGTTACCCACTTTATTTCGCTATATGGTTGCCCGAAAACCATCTTGTCAGATAGGGGGACGTCCTTTACAAGCAAACTCCTCGCGTGCTCACTTCCGCTTATCACCCGCAATCAAATGGTGCGCTCGAGCGCTCCCACCACTCGCTTGTAGAATACTTGCGCGTTTTTATTACCCGATACCACGACTGGGATAATTTCTTACCTATGGCAATGTTTAATTATAACACCTCAGTGCATAGCGCTACTAAGTTTACTCCCTTCGAACTTCTGTATGGAAAAACCGCGAGAGCCCCAACTGCATTACCAGACTTCTCTGAAATTGATACCTATCCGGAAGCTCTAGAAAACCTTATATCAAGGCTGGCCGAGGCCAGGATGATTGCACGAGAAAATCTTGTAAATGCTAAGCAAAAATCTAAGGAGCTTTTCGACAGAAACCTGCACGAATTGAACCTTGAAAAAGGAAGCTTCGTGTATGTGCTTAAAGAACCGAGACAGGGTAAACTAGATTGCTATTACAATGGCCCTTTCAAAGTAGTTGACTTCACCGAGCATGGTAACATTGTTTTAGAAACGCAAGAAGGTAAGCGCTTTATCAAACACCCGACTAAAGTAAAAAAGAAGTTTTGACCTCCTAATCATCTATTAACCTAGATTTCAGTAGTTGGGATATACGTCTCTAACTGGTCCATCCCAAAATCCCCGTCCTTCTGTTTAATAAAGTTTTATTTTTTTTAGATTTCCACAATGAAGTCACTACTCTTTCTCTTCTACGTCTATGTCTCACTCTCCGCTACTTGGGCGTCCTTGCCATTTCGAGTTACTTCCTTTCAACACCGCTCTGGCCTCTATTATGAAGAATTCCGAGGAATCCGGCTGATCCGTCAAACGTGGCGCATATTCTCTACCATTGATGTCGAGCAGCTCATCAACGCACACAGCCAGGATGCTATGATGTTCCTGAATTACTCAGAGGGTTGCCAAGAAATCTTTACACCAATAGGTTGCTCCCGCATCCTGCAAGAATCATCCATACTTTCAGAGCTTCGCGAGAAACAGCTTCTTGGTATCTATCTGCGAGAGATCATCGACCGCATGCCTTTTGGGTCTTTCGACGAACTGCGACAACCTCGATCTCCCTGGATTGGATTCATCGGTTCCGGCTTGAGGAAGGTTTTCGGCACACTTGACTACAACGACTACGAACATTTTACTAAAGAGATCGATCGTCTGTATCAGGACCAAGCAACTATAATACACTTAGTAAACAATTCCACTCACCTGATCAAGGCTGAGATTAACACCTTGATTGATGGACTATCCAACAACAGTGCCCGGGTTAATGATCTGGCTTCTTTGGTCTTGGAGATTTCCAAACAACAAGACCACTGGAAGTACATACACGAAAAGGAATCTAGCTACACCCTATTGGGGATAAACCTCTTCAGAGTCTTACAACAACATAACTCTCTGATGCGCCAAACCATCAGCGCCATAGAAGAAGCAAAGAGAGGCGTAATTAATCCAATAGTGGTCTCAGCTGATCAATTAAAACAGGCCGTCCATACCATCGGGCAGGCTGTTCCACATCTAAATCCACCCCAACCATTGGACCATATTGACCTACAAGTACTGTCAAAGATGTCTCGAGTGTCTGCTGTAAGGATAGGGAAATACTTCGTCACGATCATCGAAATACCATTGCTTGAAAAACATCAATGGAAAAGTTTTCATCTGCGACCCTATAAAATTCCTCAAGTCTGGGTCTCTACGACATCGGCGCTAACTATCCTACCTGAGAAGGAGTTCTTGGTACTATCTGGAGATCATCAGAAATACTTCCTCGCGTCACAGGATTACTTTGAGAAATGCTCACCTGCGGGAGTCGATCTAGCCTGCAATCCTACATATTCTTTGAGTTCTACGGAAAACCTGCCTATTTGTGAGACGGAATTACTTCGAAATCCATCAAATCACACATTGAGACTGTGTAATATCAGAGTCACCAATACTCGTAAAACAGAATGGATTGCTCTTACTCACCAAAATTCTTGGCTTTTCTCTACTCTGAAACCCGAATCATACGATATCATTTGCTCCGAACAGCAAGTGAAAACTCTGCATCTTAATGGATCAGGGATTCTTGACTTAACCCCTGACTGTATAGCACAAAACCGCTTCGAGACTATTCTCAGCTTGGGCGCAATCAACACTAACATCTCCGGGGCTTTACCGCAAGCAACACTTAGCCTGGCTTCTCTCTCTCCACAAATCCCGAGGTTCTCCGCTCAAACAGCGATTTTGGGAAATTACACAAATCATATTCTTCCAGCAATCAATACCCGTGCTGAATGGGGTAATAGTTTGGATCAAGTCGAAAACAAGCTTGAAGAGTTATCCCTGCATCGACAACAACAGAAAGAACATCGAGCTTGGACAGCCAGCACCACCGGAGTTCTTAGTTTAGTCGTCTGCGTACTACTAGCAGTCGGCTTCTACAAATGCTGTATCCCACGCTTTGGTAGTTGTTGTCGCATTTGCCATAATAAACGAAACAAACGTGAACAAAGTGACAACAGTGTACCACTATCACTCATCATCTCAAAGGAACCGGCTGCCGAAACATTAAATACTGAAACCAGAGTTCCTGAAAGACCGAAACTGGAGAAACTAACATCTTCCACCAAGGCTACAGCTCGCCGTTCAGGAGTCATCCTCTCATCACCTGCGTCACCATTTAGATTTTAAGTTAATTTTATATATCTTTTGAATTTAGTTATACTATAGTTATAAATTTTCTTTTTATGAAACGCGACGTTAAAAAAAAAAAAAACCGGCCAAGCGAAATTTCTATTGTGGATAATTTTCCCCTTGTTTCTTTTTACTTATAAAGTGGCATTGGGCCGCCCGTTCCATGGAAAATTCCGTAAGAACTATATCCTAATTTGAAATTTTTGTTCCCATCTCTAGGAAAAAAAAATGTCACATTATTATGCTGCAGCTAACGGTCGCCAGACCGGCATATTCCCCAACTTTAAACTTTGTCGTCTCCAGGTGAACGGCTACCCAGAGGTATTGTTTCGCCGTTTCACGACCATCGAGGAGGCGTGCACCTACATGCGATTGCACTGTGTATCAGGCAATCTCCCGGAATTTGTCATCGGCAAAACTCTTTTCATTCGTGATCGCGAAGGGAAGATCAACATATTTGCCGATGGCGCCTGCATTGGAAATGGCACAGCGGATGCTAAGGCGGGAATTGGGGTGTTCTTCATGAAGGATCATCCCGAGAACGTTTCACGTCGTGTAAACCGCTACACTAACAACGGAGCAGAACTGGAAGCAGTTGTTGAAGCTGTCAACATTATGAAGAAATATCATCTAGTAGAAATCATCATCCACACAGATTCAGAATTCCTGGTCAACAGCCTGAAAACTTGGCTCCCAAAATGGATTAATCGTGATTGGAAAACATCATCCGGTCATCCCGTCCTCTATGCAAAAGAAATTCTGGCGTTGGAAGCAACGTTACAACAGTGCAGTGCTACGGTCCAATTTGTACCAGGACATCAAGGCGTTTTTGGAAACGAAATGGCAGATATCCTCGCTAAAGCCAGCTTGTACCATACCAACTGAAATGTCGGCCTCTCTTCAAGCCAATCACCTGGAGACGGCGACTGACTCGGGGGGGAATGTTATGTCCGACCTTTTCACTTTTTTTTCCCCCCTTATTTTATTGAAACTCAATCGTTTAAACTTTTCTATGATGCTGACTCAAATTTTATGTCAGCATTTAGCCAATAACTTAAATTTTTTTTTTTCCCTTTTCCCCTTGCTTCCTTTTATTTTTATACATTTTTCCCAATATTCATAAAGTGAGAAAACACAATCGCATATTCTTCATCAAGTAAGCCTTAACTGCTTACTCGGTGCATTGTTTAATCGCACACAGTTTTAACAAACGGCCGATGTTGCCCAACACTTAAGTGTCAAGTTCCATCGACTTCCTCATTTTCACGAATCCCCGACGCCCTGCCCATGAGAACGAGTGCACCAGCAATCACAGAAAAATTACTTTTGGCTTTTCGTCGTTTGGCTCTCGAAGTGATTAGACGGCCCGCGTACTTAACGTCGCGTATAAAAAGAAATAGTATTTTACATATACATATATTTTATAATCATTTTTGAGAAAAACTTAAAGTTAAGTTGAAATTAAAATGACTAATTTACATGTTTATAAATTTTCTTAAATATTTAAACCATCATATTGTAGAGTAATAACTAAACTTATATTAAAGTATATTGAGAGGGAAAAATCACGATTAAAATTTTCTTCTTCTTGTAAACGATTGAAAATCGATCGTATAATCTTCTTGTGTTTTTGGCCTTTAAGAATTAATCGAAAGTTATCATAAATAGAAAGTGAAAAATCATAATCGGAAAAACTATTAATTATGATGATTTATTTCAATAAATAAATTGTGTTGACGAGCTGTGATTGGAAAAGAAATAACCTTGGAGTTTTGGAACATTATTTGACTGAACCCACTAATTTTTGGAATAAGCAACATCTCAGTATATAAGTCCATCAATTTTCACAAATTTATTTCGCAAGTCTGCATTGCCATTTATAAAGAAAATTTGAAGGAAGTTTATTGAAATTGAATTATCTCTTTTATTCATTACTAATTTTTTTCCAAACAATAAGAGAGAAAAGGTAAGTTGCACAGATTAACAATTTATATAATTTTCGGGATACTTTTACATATTTTTTTTACATTAAATTATCAGTGTTGTGCTTAGACCAGGGAAAGATATTTCTAAACTCTAATTAGAAACTCCGATGTTAAATTTTTTTTTTTTTTTTTTTTTTTTAAGTTGAATTATATCTTAAATTTTGTATTTCTTTGAAAAAGAGCAGCATTCCTTCGAATAAAACATTTGAACAGTTCCCACATAAATAATAAAAATAAATCAGCGCTCTTCATAAAACAAACTTTTTTGTGTCCGCATCCTCCACACTTTACGCTATCATAGACCCGATTAGAATATTCCTATTTTTAATTCCGGTCTTAAAAATTCAGTCGGACACAACAGTTTTTGGTGGCAGCGGTGGGATCCGTTTCAATGTTTAAATTTTGTTCGCGTGTCTCCAGGTTTTTTTAAAAAAATTTTTTTTTTCTCTTCGAGAAAAGAGGATAATATTTTTTTTTTCCTTTTTTTGCCCTTTTCCCGAAATTTTATTATGAATATGAATGAAAATTATTGAAAAGAAATAAATTCAATAAATTCAATAAAATAAATAGGAAAAAAAAAACAAAAACAAAAAAAAATTTTATTCAATCGTTTGAAGAAGGTTCTATTTTCAGAGTAACTATATTTTTGCGCTAATAATTGATATTTGTATTATTAATTCATTTATTGCATTTACTATCGTATTATTTTTGTCGTACTGTATACTTGGTCATTTTAACCTCTTATAATTTTTATTTTAAAAAATTGTTCATCCTGTGATTAATCTCCTTTCTCATTTCGATTTCAATTTTATTTCGCATTTATCATCCAAAATGGCTCACCCACAAAATACCGTAGCTCCTCAATTCCTCCTTGCTGAAGTAAATGAACCCAATGTCAACGATACGCGTCATCCATTAGAATATTCTTTAGACAGTAGCGATAGCGAAACATTCGATAATAATCCGCAGGGACAGACTACAAATCGCCCCAATGAATCTACACTTAACGGTTCGAATGCGGTTGAAAGATCGTATTTTTCCGCAAAAGATTTTGCGTCTTACCTCCCTGAATTTTCAGGCGAGTCGGAAATCACATACGAACAGTTTGATATGGCGCTTGCCAGTCGTCTTTACATGATCCCCGAAAATAGCCAAGAAAGCTACGTAGCTCACATTCTGAACCGAATAACCGGTACAGCGCGTAGATACCTCGAAGGGAAAAGATTCACTACAGTCGATCAAA
>JABMBU010388357.1:0-11822 GCA_018906915.1 Phanerotoma sp. PSUC_FEM 10030009 | reverse complement strand
TAATTATACATCCAAATGGTTTGCGTTTCGAGAATATATATTTATATTCTAAATCTATTCATCAACCAAAATATCAATTTTTAAAAAAACTTCTCGAACCGCTTGAGAGTATGGGTTATTTCCCTTTTAATGAACATCAAGAAGTGGTGAAACCTGATGATGCAAAGCCTAATTCAATTATGATATTTGACGATGTTGCATGTGAAAAGCAAGACAATATTCGTGCTTATTTTTGTATGGGTCGACATAGAGACGTAGATAGTTTTTATCTCTGTCAAACTTATGCTCGAATTCCAAAACATTTAGTACGTGATAATACAAATTTTCTAATAATATTCCGTCAAGATGATATGAATTTAAAGCATATTTATGATGATCATGTAAATACTGATATGTCATTTGTTGAATTTCGAAATCTTTGTTCAAAATGTTGGGATGATAAGTATGGATTTGTTGTTATCGATAAAGATAGTGAAATTAATTGTGGTCGATATAGAAAAGGATTTGACTGCTTCATAAATATATAAATTAACCTACAATAAAGAAGAAAGGACATTTCTATAGTGATCACCCAAGCAATAAGATGAAATCAACAAAAGTGCTGAAAAACGCAGATATTTTGCATCAAATTTCTAAAGCTAGTGATGCAATACGACGAAAACATGACATCATCAAACATGGGCGAGAAACTACTGCTCATGCTATGGATGAAATGTTCAAACCAGTGGTGACACCTCTGCAGCAATTGGTAAATAAAATACCAATTAAAGAAGAAAAATTTGAAAATAAGTTAAAAAAAGAAGAGTCTAGAGAAGAAGAAAATCTAGATGAAAATGCTATAAATTTGCGAACGACATATGATGATACTGTAGATGATGGTGAGAATAATAATGAAATAACTGATGATGAATCATTTACAACTCCTTATCAACAAAGTACACCAAAGAAGGAGCCACTTGCAACATTATATTTAAAAAAATTCAATTCTAAACATGAAATAAAGGAATTAGATACAAAGTTTGGTGTGAGGAAATTGAAAAATAAACTCATGGTTGGTAATGCTGAAGCAAGATTTGATGATAAATCTATTTATATTGGTAACATGAAGTATAAAAGTACTCCTGGTCTCTTAGAATTACTATTTATGGAATCACCTAATCCAAACATTACATTAGAAAGTGATGAAAAAATTTATGGACAAATTTTGAAAAATACTTTTGCATATCATAAACATTATCATCCTGATAGAAGTCTTCGTGAAAATAAATATTCACCAAAGTATCGTAATATAATTAGTAAATTCATACCCAAGACTGGAGGGGATCTGCCTAAGTATATGATTAACCACAACCAATCTCTAGATTATATTTATTGGGATAATCCAAATGAACTTGTTGATCGATTACGTCTACTTGTTTCATCACGTGCTGCTGGACATTTCGGACATGATAATGAAATCATATCTATTATCGAAGAACTACGTGAAGCTGGAATTATTTATTAATATGATACTTACCTTGATTACTCATTAGTTGTTGAACTTTCGTTGAGAAAGGATGAGTGTTGACATTTTTGGGCGTCATACTATAAAAGACGGACAAAAAAGTACTATTCAAGGTCCACCAGGGAGAGGATTTATATTAACAATTGATAACCAATATGATATGGATAACAAAAGATTGTGCAACCTTGCAATGCCAATTGACTCCAATGATGCAGTATCAATGAAAGTTGTTAAAACAGAAATACAAAATATCCTCGCAGTAATTGATAAAAGGAACAAAGATTTTGAACAGAAATTGGAATCACTTGAAAAATTACAGGAAAGTTTGCAGACTGAACTAGATAGAATAATAAAATTTTATCATGTAAGCACATTTGAAGAAGCAAATGAAAGACACGCAGATATCATTAAAAAATTAGAAGAAAATATAAAAAATAAAATTGTGGACACAAAATTTGAATCATTGAAACCATGAATGAAGAAAGACGACAAATTGCAGAGGAGCTTCATAGACCAGTCAGGAAAAATTATCAACGACGACCTGTGACTATACGTAGTTTAGATGAGACATGGCAAGCTGATCTTGTTGATATGTCGGCATATAAGACGCATAATAAAGGATATCAGTATTTATTGACAGTTATTGACATTTTTTCAAAATATGCTTGGGCTGTACCTACAAGAACTAAAAATGGGAAAGACGTCACTGCTGCAATGATGGTAATCTTAAAAGGAAAAAGAATACCCAAGCGTTTACAGGTTGATAGAGGAAAGGAGTTTTACAATCAAAATTTTGAAAAACTCATGAACCACCATAATATTAAGATGTATTCAACGTACAGTAATTTGAAAGCATCAATTTGTGAACGGTTTAATCGTACATTAAAAAATAAAATGTGGAAAGAATTTACTCAACATGGAAATTATGTATGGATTGATCTTTTATCGAAGTTAATTTCATCATACAATAATTCTAAACATCGGACTATCCAAATGAAACCTGTTGATGTGAATTCAGATAATGAAAAAGAATTGCTCTATACAATCTACAAGAAATACATCGTTGTAAAAAAGAGAAAGAGGAAATTTAAAGTTGGTGATAAAGTTCGCATAAGTAGATATAAACATGTATTCGAGAAAGGTTATACCCCCAACTGGACCACTGAAATTTTCACTGTTAGTGAAGTGAAAAATACTCATCCGGTAACTTACAAATTAATTGATTATCAAAATCAATCGATAGAAGGTTGTTTTTATGATGAAGAATTAACTCGAGTTCTATATCCTGATATATATTTAGTAGAAAAAGTTTTAAGGAAACGTGGTAGTCAAGTGTATGTGAAGTGGTTAGGATTCAGTGAGGAACACAACAGTTGGATAAATAAAACAGATTTGTAGAATAAGTTATCTTTATTTGCATAAATAAATAACAAAAACTTTGTAACATTTTTTTTTCAAACAATAAAGTAATATTGATATAAAATAATAATAATAATGTTTCATTTTTGATATCCCCAAGGTAAAGTATCAGTTGAATTATCAATTAATTGACGCTTATCGTCATTCCAGCTTAAAGCTAATTTCTGTTGCATGACTGTTCGAACATTATGTTTTTTGCTTCTAATTAAATATTGTTCTTTAACTACTTCTACATGATCCATTAAGCATCTTTTAAAATCATCAAACGTGATAGTTCTTAAAGTTGACTTCTTAATACCTTTAGCTTTTTTCTTCTCGTCAGCATCATTTAAAAGTTTGAATGAATATAATTTAGCACGGAGCCCTACAAATTCAGTCATAATTTCACCATTGTTCTCATCTTTCATAAGTCCAAGAATTTTTTTATTAATTAAAGGAATTCCATAGATATTATTTGTTGGATAATCGGATGTATCAAATTTATGAATATCACGTTTGATAATCTCATAGACATTAGGAATAACAAAATGGTATATAAGACTGTCGGTGTCAGTATATAAAAGTTTAGAATCATTATTTGGAAATATTTTTTTCACATAATTGTAGTGAAAGTCATATAACAAGATTTTTGATAAATCCAAAATTACGAGACCAACATAAATTGGTTTTTGAAAATAGACTCTTAATCGTTTCATTTCAATACAAACCATGTTCTCATCGAAAACGGTGAGACTATCAAAATTAGGCTTGGAAATGAGAGCTCTAGCACCATATCTACCATTCCAATCAGTCACTAGCCTCACGTCTTTATATTTCCGCACATTTTCCATCGTCTTACCGAATACAGAGTTATTCATTAGTTTGAAAAAGTTTTTTTCGAACTCATTCTTAGCATTTTTTCTACATTCAGTATTTTTATCAATGTAAGGTTTGAGCCATTGAGACTGCTTAAATTCTAATACTCTATGAATTTTTGTACATATTAAACCTAAATCTAAGCATTGTTTGAGATTCTGATAGTGAATTACATGTCTTGTCTTTGGGTGTAAAGTAGTCGCTAATTTAGATTGCTTACGATTTGGTGGAATGAAATGCTCTGGGCATAAGGGCAAATCTTTGTGAAGATCATGAAGTTTCTTTGGATAATCCAAATCAACTTCAACTATGTACCCAATATCTTCATCACCTCCAAAAAGATCTTCAACATTTATTTTCCCTTGTACCCATGCGAAAGAACTTTCTGGTAATGACATGCTCATTGCAGCACCATACAAATTATTAACATCAAAATACATCAAATATGATTCCACTTTGCTTTTATCATAATCATCACCCATGTATCGGTTGTTCGCTACAGCATACCGATTTGAACATTGTGATACGCCTCCTCTGATACCTTTTTCAATAAATAAGACCATTTCCGGATCTGTTAATAGCTGAAGTTGAACATTTGTAAGTTTGAGCATGGCGTCAAAAGCAAGCCCCGGAGCCGTGCAGTAGTGCAATGGATCTAAATTGTATGTTCTTTGACAAGTATTTCGAAAATTTTCAAATATATCAGCAAGTAGAAGTACATCTGTTTTGAGATACAAATCTGAATATTCACCCAGAGTATTAATTGTAAATTTATTCCAAACTTTCAGAGCATGATCATAGTCTTCAATAGACGCACATTCATCATTAAGTTTGGAATAAAATAATTCTCTCGGTGGTAACTGATTATCATTTAATTTCTGTAGACAATCAACATATTCATACGGAAATACACCTTTCCTTGTGACTAATTCGAATTGCTCCGTGTCTGGATAGTAGAATTTAGTAATTTCTTTATCCACATTACTGAGATATGAAGCTAATTTTTCTATACTAGAACTCATAAATTTAAACGAGTCAATGAATCTAAGAGTAACATTTGTATTATCAACTGATTTTGAAAATGAAATATAACGTTCCTTATTCAATGGTAATAATGTAATTTTACCATCAAATTCAGATGCTAAAGATCTAATAATAAAATGGGAATCATATCCTGATAAATTATGGAATATAACTGGAATTATATGAGATTGTTGAAAATTCAAATTGCATGAATTGTGAGCCTGGCCTCGATATTTTCCAGTAAAATGACAATGATCATACCGTTTATCTTTAACTGAATCAATTTGTTTACCACATATATGACAGATGTTTAATTGATGATGATGATTTTTCTGCTCATCACTCAGTGGTTTCATAGGCAAAGGATGTTTCAAGTAATTGTCTACTTCTATAGCCAGACTATTTAATTCATTCATGAACCACTGAATGCATAAGGGTGATCGATTGAGTCGGAATTTCGATAATTTGTTATTGTACGAGCATTGAACATAAAAAGCTACACTATGAGGGATATGTTCCTGCGTACCATCTTCTAGCCGTTTAAGGGTACACTCAAGGTCAGCGTATACTGCGAAGGCTACTCGATCTTTATGTTTGAAATTTTTAAAACGAATAATTTGATCTTCTTTCCTAGAAGGAAACTCCATCCTAATTTTATTAATTTTGAAGCAATCAAGTTTGTGATTGTTATATGACTCTTGCATTCTAAAATGATTCAAACATCGATCGCAAAAAAAAAGCTTATATTTCGCTTTTTTTAATTGACAACCCACTAATCGAGAAAGATTCCAGATCAATGCAAAGTGGAATATAGGGTGGTAATTTTCTTCATCATCTACATCCATATGTATATTAGATTCAACTACTAGAAGGTGAATAGTAGGTCTATTTGATTGTAGATTATGACTTAAGTATATTGGTATTATTTTACTTTTTTCCGATTTTTTCTCAATGAAATTTGATTCAATACCATATACATTGATGGATAAATTATTCATTACCTCAAATCGTTCAACATCTTTTAAGGCAATAGGAAACTGAATACCATCATACTTCAACGTTTTATCAAACCCCTTATATGACGTTGTCCTTTCAGGATGAGCCACTTGATGAGGATATAGAGCCGCAGTAATACACCACAAAAAACAATATTCATCAAAGTTTTCAATGTTGAGAACTGCACCTTTATGTTGAATGTCTTTTGGTAATGATACATATGTTGATAAGCCTCCTTCTAGAGGTACATACCGTGAAATTTTAATTGTTAAATTAATGATTTCATGTAAACTCCACCCACTATCCTTAGCATTGAAGTCATCAATTTTTCTGAATAATGGTTCAATAACATTAACATCAAACCATTTATCGAGCTCTGTACTTGATAAAATCTCGATACTCTTTGTTTGAAAAGATTTCACATCCACAATTGTGTGGTCTTTCTTGACATTCTCGAATTTGCACAATAAAGTTGTGCTTACTTTTATATTTCCAACTTTTTTCCGAGTACCATCAAGTTTTGTATTTACTAGAACTTTTGCATCACTCAAAAACGTTCGGATATCGATATGTTTTAAATTTAATACACATCCCGTTTTTATGCGATTGTTGAATGCACTTTCTAAGTCTTGCCACTGAATTGAAATATTCAAACTCCCTCCCGTCACTTGAGAACGTAGTTCATGAAATTTATTATAAAGCGCATGTAATAAAATAACATTTGTTTGCAATGATTGTTTTTCATACACATTTGTCTGAGGGTTAGAAAGTATTGAATTAAAATACGTAATATTATCGATACAAATGTTACACCACCTCTGGATCACTTCATCACTCACAGATTCATGCTTTGAAAGTTCCTCGAATGCATCTTCAACTCTTGCAATCAACTTGTAATATTCTGAAACATCCATAATGGATACTTCAGTCACAGAACTATTTAATTTCACAAATGATGAGCTGACGTTGATGCGCTCCGCTTTTAAATCCATCAACTGCGTAGTAGATCGATTGCGCAGCGAAAATCAAACGTTTCCGATTGGTTAAGATCTTATCTTCGATATATCGAATAGCACCGGAAATTACATCATCAATAAAATTTGTAGTGAGAACAAGAATGATTAACAGCATAATTTAAGAATAGCGGCGGAAATGACATCATCAATACAATTCGTAGTTAAAACAAGAATGATTTACTGCATAATCTATTGCGCAACAAAAACCTAACCTCAAACATTTCCGATTGGCTAAGATCTTATCTTATCTTCAATATATCAAATAGCGGTGGGAATGACATCATCAGTAAAATTCGTAGTGAGAACAAGAATGATCAACGACGTAATTTGAGAATAGCAGCGGAAATGGTATCATCAATACGATTCGTAGCTAAAACAAGAATGATTAACTGCGCAATCTATTGCGCAGCAGAAACCTAACCTCGAACGTTTCCGATTGGTTAAGATCTTATCTTATCTTCAATATATCGAAAAGCGGCGGAAATGACATCATCAGTAAAATTCGTAGTAAGAACAAGAATGATTAACGTTGTAATTTGAGAACTACAGTAACAAGTTCCAACATGCAAAAAAAGTTTGGATTGGGAGAGTTAATTTACCCCGTTGTAAAAGGTTAAAACCAATCAGAAAATTAAAAAATGACTCAACTGAACACTCCGTAATTGGAAAAGTGGGAGAAATTTATATAAATGTGATGCCAAATCGAAGATATTTTAGTTTCTGTTCGAACGGTGACAGTTCTAAATTAGTAAAATGGAAGTCGTGATTGATATACAGGGATTCATAGGCCCCAACAATGAGTTAATTGTGAAAGAAATTGCTTCAATTCCAATTGAAGATGAAATCGAAGATATTGATACTTACCTATGTGTTTTAATGAAGCCACCATTTCAATGGGAATCATTATCTTCTCACTATAAACGTGTAAATTCATATATTATCAAGCATATTCATGGAATCCCTTGGAATTCTGGAGAAGTTTCATATAGAAAGTTGGATCAAGTTCTTCGTTATATGATTAAAGAAAAGCAAATTATCTATGTAAAGGGATTAGAAAAAAAAATATTACTAGATAAGCTCATTGGATCATCATCATCATCATCATCATCATCGAAAACTGTAATTGATTTATCTAATTTTGATTGCCCATCATTCAGAAAGAATCAAAATTTGAATTGTTACAACTGTCATTATCATCGTGATTGCGAATCGTGTGATCGATACCGGTGTGCTATAGAAAATATTGGAACATTAAAAAGATGGTTTAATGTTTTTATTGAATCATCATTAAAAAATTCATTAAAAATCTATTGTGTCTTAAATGAAAAAATTGAAGATATGGATGCTAAGGATATCGCATTTTTTCCGAAAGCATTTTTAATGCAATGTGCGAGGTACAAAATTGATAAGATTTGGGAAAAACTACCTGAAAATTTAAAAAAAGATGAAGATATCATGAAATATCGTCGTTGTCAACTTCACTGTCATCCATTAACCATTGATTATGATGATGATAATTTTTTCGATAATACTCAACTCATTATTGATTGTAAGTTGTGTAAATATGAAAAATGACATTTAATATTATATGTATAATTGTTACTAATTGAATAAATGAAAATATATTCTTTTTATATACAATTTTCATGAAATAAATCTTATTCCTGATAATTTGAATTTAAATTCCTTTCCCACCAAACCACTATTTAGTATATATATATTAAAATGCCAAAGTATAGCAGTATTAAACTACTATCCATTTTATATAAGAGTATCAATCTGCGATATGTGTTTAATATAGCTGTTTATTAACTGTTATCATTGTTTTGAAGATTATGAATGCTCTAAAATATACTTGTGTCCCTACAGTTAGGCTGGAAGGTGGTTCCGAATGCCAGGTGATTTAGAACCATCGGTAGAATTTTACACATTCAGTGGTAATTTATTGATGGATCAGTACAGACATTTAGTAAATAATAACATCGAGATGCCAAATATAGATAATATGAATGGAAGATTGCCGCCAATATCACCACCACCACCACCACCACCACTACAACCATCAGTACAATTAGAAACAATAGCACGCCAAATACCTCAATTGCTTGAAAATCAGAATCTTCTTTACCAACATTTCTTACATCAACAGCAACGAAACGATATTCTACAGATGGAAATAGATATTTTACGACCTGATATTTTTCAACTGCAACAACAACAGCAACAACAGCAACAAAACAATCAGCCAGATCTTCTATCACCACCACCATCACCATAATTTTCCATCGATATACATATATATATATTTTTTTTGTAACTTGAAACATTTATATGAAAACCACATTTTATACAAATGTTTCAAATTAGAATTTTTTTTTTTATTTCATGGTAAAAGATGTATATATTGTGAATATTATAACCTATGTATTATATGTTGTGATCGTCTTAACATATCAGTATTACATGTTGTGATTGTTTTTTCTATATGTAAGTATTATATGTGTTCGTTTTATATATATAATTTTTCAATTTTATGTTTATATTTTATATTTTTATACTTGATATTTTAGATTTTATATTTTACCGTTTATATTTCAAATGTCGAAAATTTTCATAATTTAGATATATAAGATATGAGTTTTGTAGATAATAATAAAAAAAAAATCAGATTTTATTCAAAAGTTTACAATATTTATTTTTTTTTTAATCCAACAATTTTTATATTATTATTTCAAATTTTTCAAAAACTTTGAGTAATTCTATCCAATCTCGAGAAAAATCAAAATTTTTTATCTTTACATACTTCACAATTTTTTTTATAAGGTGGTGGACAATCTGGTTGATCATCATATGATATTGACCAATGTTCATCACAACGTAAATATCCAATGAATCGCTGATCTTCTTGGAATTTTTTGGGAAGTTTCCACCACACTTCATCAATATCCGAACTTGCTTGCATTAGGATGAATTCTGGACTAAGTTGAGCAATATCTTGTGATAACATTTTTCTCAACGATTTCACTTGATCATACAATTGCACTGACCTCTCTTCTGATGGTGAGCTCCAATGACATTTAAACCACTCTTTCATGCTTTCTATACAACTGTGTGAACAGCACATATTTTTTTTATTAACTCGATTATAGTTTCTGAGTTCATCGATATACTTCATTTTTGACAAATCAATTACTGGTAAATCGACAATTTCACTCAACCATTTTGATTTTTCAGCTCCCAATGCATAAATGTAAGTTGCATCTCCCAAAATGTCCTTCAATAAAGGTGTTAGATAGTTGTATTTGACATCACCAGAATCCCAAGGAATGGAATGATGATAGCCCCAAAAATCTTCACTTGGGAACAAAATTAATTCATTGGAATAATTCATAGGAGGTTCAAATAAAAACACAAAACCAAAATCGACACTAAAATCTTCAAGCGGAAGCATAGTGATTTCTTTCAGTATGAATACTTTATCTTGCGTGTAGTAGCCTTGAAAATCCACAAACATTTCCATTTTATATAGAATTGTGAAAAATAAAATCTTTACAAAAAAGGGAGCACTCCTAGATACACTACTACTACAAAAAAATAATATTGAAGGATAAAGTATTAAATGAATATAAACTGAATAAAAAGTTAGGTTAGAAACTCAAAATCAAATGCATTTTCATTGATTGACAGGAATATATTTACTCCATCTTAAAATCAAACACAAAAAGTATTTCGAAAATTTCAAACGCCTTCAAGTGTGTAAAAAGTGTCGACAAACCTTCACACACTACAAGGGTTTAAAAATGAAATATTAGGGTTTGCAGTGTATTTAATGAGTACTTTCATTTAGAAAAAAAATTAAATTTAGCCAAAGGCCGCTGTTTCCTGTGACTTCAGAGAAAAACATCACATTGACGTTGGAGCGATAACTTTTGACTGCTTCAATGAAATTTCAGAAACCACATTTTTTTTGTTAATAGATCAGCAAAGCTCATGCATGAACGGCAGAAATTAAAAAAAATTGTATCGGAAGTTTTAGCCGCGCTGAACAGAAGAAAGCATTTCCAAGACATTTTACACCACATATTGTACCGTAATTATAGTTGTGATAAACAAAAAAACCGTCGTTCAAGCACGTGATAATGTCAAGCATCAGATTTGTCCAAACGCAATTGAAGGTGGAATTAAAGTATGGCGCTTCAAGCCTGATGAGCGGAAGAATACTCTGAAGAGGTTATAATGAGGAATAAAATTTTAAAGAATCTATCTCTTGGAAACCCTAAATCCATCTAATCTCTCAAGTCAAAAAAAATTGTCCTGCTAATTATGTCCTTTTATGTCATAGCGACGTTCCTTTCCTATCCTCCCCTACCTCCCATTTCCATATGATATTGACATGAATGCTGGAACGCTACACGTAAAACTGGATTCCCAAATATAAATGTAAATGTTTGCCGTACGAATGACGGCGGTGGTCGCAGTTCCTCGATATGTACAAATAATTAGTAGAAGAGTTGCAGGACGCGAGGTAGCTTAATGGATAAAGCACCCGATGCGTAATCGGGAGTTTCGGGTTCGAGTCCCGGTCTCGTAGTTTTGCAATTTTTCGTACATTAATTTGTACATATCATAGCGACGTTCCTTTCCTATACACCCCTACCTCCCATTTCCATATGATATTGACATGAATGCTGGAACGCTTCACGTAAAACTTAATTCCCGAATATAAATAGAGTTGCAAGACGCGATGTACCTTGATGGATAGAGCACCCGACGCGTAATCGGGAGATCCGGGTTCGAGCCCCGGCTTCGTAGTTTCGCAATTTTTCGAAAATTAATTTGTACGTATCATAGCGACGTTCCTTTCCTATCTTCCCTCACCCCCTATTTCCTCATGTATGACAGTGTGATGCTGGAACGCTTCATGTTAATCTTAATTCCCAAATATAAATGAAAATGTTTGCCGTACGAAGGACGGCGGTGGTCGCAGTTCCTCGATATGTACAAATAAT
>JABMBU010387248.1:0-12055 GCA_018906915.1 Phanerotoma sp. PSUC_FEM 10030009 | reverse complement strand
CATTAATAACAATGCTGATAGTTTTATGTCTCAAAGTTTGAGGTTAATAGAAATTCATAATTTGGTTATTAAATCGTTAAATTCAAATTTTATTTTGATACAAGAATATGAATATAAAAACGGCACTAGCATTACAAGATTTCCCTCAATGAGTTTATTTTTTACCCAATCATCCATTAGGCGATAAATAAATGATTTAATTTCCATAACTTATTATAACTCCTCGTACTTTTGTCACAATAAAACAATACACGCATGAGGTTATGCTGAAAGTTAATTATGTATAGTGGCGTTGAGAACGTGGATCGTAATAATCACGATCCGTTGCTCTGTACCGAGGAATCGTTAGTTAACAGTCACTCTACATTTCAAACAGTTTACAATACATTTGAATCATAGTGAACAATATCTCGAGATTCGCGATCGACGTTATAAGTAATGTGATTGTAACAATAACCTAAAAAGTTATTATAACAAAATAGGGCATACAGAAAACTAATATACAGTATCGTCCAAATGATGCAATGATTTTGTATAATCATGATACGACGAATCACGATCCACTATAAAGTTATGATCGCAATATTTTTTTTTCCGTGTGCACCGTAAGTGGAAAGTTCATTCTTTTAAGTTGCTCTGCTCAGTGCAATAAAAAGCTTGTACTAAAAATCAATTTTTTTTTACTGATTTTTTTTCATTTCCTACTCAATTTCGATTACACATTTGGGTCAAATTTAGCAATTGAAATTTGACCCACTTTCTATTGGCAGATAAATCTGGTATTTAGTACGTAGCTTTACTCCTCGTGATAATATAATGCAATATATTATGTTTCTTTGTAAATTCAAGATGGCTGCTGATACAAAATGGCGGATTACATATTTTTTCACAAATATTCCAATATGAGTATGAAATGGAAGAGGGCTCAAATAGTATAAATAGGGTTCACGATGAAGAAAAAATGAAAATTCAATATAGCCGCTAACAAATTGAAAAATTGAGTACACATTTTCCCATAACTCCTTCAATTTGAGTATTAAATGGAAGGGATTAGAAAAAATCATGGGAATTTTGAAACTCTTGAAAATCATAGCAGTTATCACATGAGTTATTATACAGGAAAAACTTTATACATAAATTATTATTGATTCCGGGAATTTCGGATTGGAATATATATTTTTGTATTCGGAAAAATTTGTTTTGAAAAATTTTCAGTAATATTAAAGCACGTAGATCGAATGAAGTTGATTTATTTAAGATTTTCATTTATCCCTAATTAGTTGAAAAAGCATTGTGGCGTAATTTTATTAACATTGAATGTAAATAAACAAAAAAAATTCTTTACTAAAAAAAAAAAAAAATTCATTTGAATGTACTTAAAAATTCGTCAGAAAGAATAGAAAAAATTTCAATGAAAATAATTCCAACAACCACAAAAATTGCAAAATTGTTAGTATACCAAATCAAACAAAAAAAATAATGAATACTGTCAAGCAAATGTTTTCTCTGTTTGAGGGAAGAAATCCTCGATTCAAGTATATAGTTTACCAATTCAAGTAATTGATTCTTGGATCGAGGTAAAAAAATGACTTAAATCAAGAATGTTTTTCTCAAATGTGGATAGTGTGGGTTTTTGTGATAATATGAAAATGTGCTCCTGCTAACTTGGTCAACATACTTTGTACTATTTTACTAATGCGAGCTAAGGACAAACCCGTGTTGAGATCCCCCATATATATTCGTATCTCAAGAGACCACTTCTCAACACCGTAGGTTTGTTCTGGTTCTCACCTAAATAGGAGCAAATGTTCATGTTCATGCCAAAGTGACGCATCGAACGAAACGGGCGATTTTATGGCTATCAGTAATGACCAATGAACAATTTTTTCTCGACAAAATGACGTCTATTGATTGATATCCTTCGTGATCATTCAAGAACACCTACTTTGGATTTTTCCTGAGATAAAGGGAATTTTTCCCCTTTGTACTATTTCAACTGTATCACGTTCAGAAATCGAAAACCTCTTTTGTTTCTTGGGAAGTTATTCCTATTGCCGCGTTGCGCCGCCCACATCACTTATTTGAATAAGGTAAAATCAATTTCCAGCGAGAAGAGTGGAACTCAATATTCCGGAACGGAAACAACAGTTGCGTTTCCTGAATCGTCAAACAGCTTTGTTACATAATTCCTGAAGAATTGCTATTGACGTTTGTATTTTCCCTATTTTCACAAAAAGCAAAAGTATGCTAAACGAGAATAAGGAAAAGTGAATTTTCGTAGCTCTCAAATACACATTTGGATTTTGATTGATAATATCCGAATTCTGATCTATGTTTATTTTCTAATAGCTTCTCCAATTCATCATCTAAATAGTGAACAAATGACATACTTTAGAGTATATTTTTTTAGCATAATTTTCCGCGAGTATTTGTCTTGTCTATTCACAGAAATTCTCCCCTGTTCGTTTGAAATGCCGAGTGACATTGCCAATATAAATATTATCCAAACGACAATAGAAAAATAATCTACTACAATTTTTCTATTCAAAAACATTATATTAACATTTCCTTATAATTTTATTGTTGTAGATTGTTTGGATAGTAAAAGTACTTTTATTAACATTTCCAAACATATATTATGCCCAAGAATGAGTACTTGTAGTTCTAGACAAGATAAATAAATATTTGAAAATTATTAAAACCCTCTGAAATCTTATGGAACACAGTAAAATTTTTGGAAATCAACAGAAAAACTGAAATACACTGGAAACGTTATCTTCAAACGTGATCTAGTGGTCACTGTAAAAACATGATTTATGTACATCGAAATCCTCATAATAGCTCATTTTTTGGCAGCTATCAGGTGGCGTTGCGTGCGGAAGCACTACATCCCTAATGGCTTTTTTCTTGCTCAAATGATGGGGTCAGTTAAGCAAATAAAACTGCTTACGGCACGAAACCAACATGGCCACTACTCATTGAGCACTGAGTGCTTACATATCTCATAACATATGTAATTATGTCTGGGGGAAAAATTAGGCGGAGCTTACAGAGCTTTTATCTGCTTAATACACCTACCCTGTGAGCACTTTGACGATCGAAGAACGCTCTTAGCCAGACATAGAAAGTCTTACGGGTGTGAAAATATACTCCCCTTGAAGTCCCTAAAACTGCCATTGGACTCTGTTTGAGCGACTGGGCAAAATTGAAGATATGCAGGCGGAATCCGTTAAATACCATATCAGAATGAATTTTTATATAGGTGAGAGCGGGGACGATTCGTACAGTGGGGTGACTTCAAAAAAATTTCGTTCTATACATAATCATTAGGATATTTTCACTGTATTAAGGGATCCCGCCGTATGAATCCTCCCCACTCTCCCCTATCTATAGGCTATTATCGGTATTTATATATTTTCAGGAAAAAAAAATTCTGAAATGTCCGAAATAATAGAGTTAATTTTTCTGGCTACAAATCCCGAGAAGTTCGGTTAAAAACCGACATGCCCTTCATTAATACTTATAATGGCGTTGTTTATTTTAATCACTTTCCTTTATGAGCTTTTCCATTACCCTGTAACCTTGAAACGAATCTCCCTAATTTCCCTTTTGGGATTATTCACGGCTTTTGTCATATTTTTACGATAAATTCGGATTAAGTATCTAATAACAGAAATTTTCCCAAGTGCCGCTTTCGAGGACAGTGGGAATTTGGAACAACCTATCTAAATGTCAGTCTGGACTTTTAGTATCAATAATAATGTGGGGACATAATTTTCCGGATGGCTGCGTTCATATTTGATAACAGTAGTTGTCATGGGTTATATGTTTCGGACGGTCGGCTCAATAGGGGGTAGTGGGATAGTTACGGTGCGTTGGGACCCGAAACTGCCACTTTATTTAAATAGTTGATTGTTGAAGAGTCAAAATGTGTGTGATCTTATGACTTAGTTAACACTCATAGGGAGAATACTGAAATCTTTTCCATGTAATTTCCAGAAAATGTATGTGTGTGCGTGCGTGCGTGCGTATGTGATCAAATTTCCGTGACACGATTACTCACGAACGAGTAATGCAATCGACTTAAAATTTTGTAAGGATGTTTGTCCCCATGAAGAGTCGCGCTAATTCGATTTTGATCCTGATCAGATCATAATTTTTTGAGTTTTCTAACAATAAGTATAAAAATCGAATCTTGAAAAACTCAAAAAATTAAAAAGCCATCTGAACGGTTGTGATGCCATTTAGTGACCCTCGATCAAGGTCATATTGCATCATATTCTCTAAAAAATCGATTGTTATTGAGACGAGTTTTTTCAATAGTTTTAATCCATTTGGATTCTCGATTTCTTTCTTCATACGTTATCATGAGCAATATACGCCCTCATGAATTAATTTTCTGGGAATATGCTAAAAAAGATTTTGGTCCTGTTCAACTATGACTTTTCCAACAACAGATCAATAAATTAATCGCGGTTATACCTTATAAGGAAATTCTTGTAATGGAGCTTGCATTCAATACAACATCATTTTGTGAGGTCGCACCCGTATAAGGTTTGTTTTTTGTGGTTTTTCTGAATATGTTGTAACAATAAAAAAATAATAAACAATTTTTGGCAGCATTTCCCTCATAAGATAGCACAAACAGGGTAAACACGAATGTGTCTGAAATGTCTAGGCCGGCTTTGCATAAGCTATTAGGGTAATTATTCACAAGCCGGCTTTTTTTGGCCCGAATTTTAGTACTAAGTAGGTAAATTATTCGATGACTTCTATTTAGTGTCCGTAAAAGTAATTCGACGGTAGAAACCCCATTGTTCCAATTAATTCACATGAAACTCAGCTTAGGATAATTCAGTTTAGCCCGAGCTCATTTAAAAAAAGTTTTTTTCAGGAAATTACTAAAGATGCCTTAATGCTTTAAAAATCATAAAACTTGCTTGATACGATCACACTGAATACGATATTTTACTTTAGTCTCAGCCTTTGGCTAAGTCTCAAAACTATAACCAACTTATCTTCAGTGCATTGGAAGAACTTAGCGGTGGTCTTAGATATTTTCTCTACTTTTATCCTTTGAGTCACTTGGCACAAAAATCAAAGGAGCAAGAAAAAAATCCAAATTTTTGGGTGATTTTCAACAGGCATCAACTTGGAAAAAAATGGCCGTATAGAAAATAAAAAATGTTTTTGTTTCAATAGAAATTATGATGTTTCCGGAGAACAAATCTTGCTCTTGTAATTTTTTTAAAAATTCAATCGAGTGGGACTGAAGAATGGTTGGCTGGGTTAATTGAAATATTGTAGGGTTTTTGTAAGTATATCGAGCTGCAACAGACACATCAAACATTAGTGGTTTCAGCCATATTTATGATTTGCCGCTTGATTGTCTAAAAAACTACAGAAAGCCTTTTTTTGATTGCTTTTTTGAATTCAAGAAATGATTGAGAAAAATTTTTATTTTCCAAAATCAATTCCAAGTCCGTAGACTAAAAAGAAAAATAAAAAAAATTTAGAAAATTTTTTCCTCTGTGGTTTTTCTGAGATTACTTGGAAAAAAAATTTTGGAATTAAGTTTAAAAAATAGGCAATTGGAGCTACAATTTGCTTTTTTTTGTCTACTGTACCGTTTTTTTTCTGCAAGTTAGAACCCGTTGAAAATAACCCAAAAATTTGTATTTTTTTCTCGAACGCCCAATTTTGAGCCAAGTGTATTTTTTTTGAGGTATTAAAGGATCCTTCCAGTAAAAGAAATTAATTTTTACATTTATTTCAGTGTTTTAATTCTTGAACGACAGTGGCAGACTTACGACTTGGCGCGTAAACACTTAGCTTGGCACGGCATGATTCTAAGGCTGACAAAATTTTAGGAATGACATCTATTTATATATGTCTGACTTTGATACGAATATCACAAGCATGTCAAAGTGGCTGCTCTGATTTCAATAAACAAGTTCTCCCTATCAGATAATTTATCAAATTACAAAATGCTGAATATTACAATTCTCGGTAATTTTAATTATTGGATCAATTTCTCACGCTACTGCAAATACACGTGTTCATTCTACTGCATTGTCTGGCACGCTTTATTGATTGTTACTAGAATTTCCACAATGACAAGTTAGTAGAATTGGATAAGGTACCATGGAATCAAAATGTTAGACAAGTTAAAAAGGTTACATAAAGTTTATTACAAAATTCGCGTATTATAGAATTGACATTGGATTGTAATTAAAAAATGTATATATAGAAAGAATATACTATATAAATTAAAATCGTTTCACCCTGAAAATGGATTGATTATAGACTAGATTGGAATAATTATAAAACTTTTGGTCTGTGCTGAAAATGTTACTTTTGTGAGTTATCATTCGAAACAGGCTCCATTGCTAAAATAACACAGAATGGTGCGGAGTTTAAGCGTCGCAATATCATTTTCAATGCTTCCTGAAATTCACGAATTTTCAGCTCCCACTCATGGCATTTAACTTCGTCCGTTTCTTGGTAAAGCAATCTCTTGTATTGGTTTATCATTTGGGTGAGTAGCAGCATATCCCTAATTGGCATGTTCCCCTGAAAATTGGAAATGTATCAGTATTTATAACAAAATCAGAGGTACTGGGAGTGAACGCTTCTCATTTCAACGGAGAGTTAGAAAAGAATAGACTTTAATGAAATTAAAGTTATCAGAAACTTTAGCCTTCGAACGGTTAACTTTTCTTCATTACTGAGTTGCTCTGCTATTAAAGTTCAATTGTACCAAACAGTTTTGAAGTTTAACCCTTCCTCGATGACTATCAATTCCCACTTTTACTTTGGATCGTACGCGCTGTTGTTGAAAGGAGAAGGCTTCCTTTAGCTCGGGACCGTACTTAGGACGAAAAGTTGGATTCGCGGCGGCCAAGTTGCGGAAAATTCTTTTCTAGCTACGGCACTGTCGGGAAGTAGCGAGAACCATAAAAGTCGTAAAAGTGGACTTATATAGGTGCTTCTTTGATACAAATATTTTTTTTTGTCTCTGATACACGAAAATACTGGTATTCTGACGGAAATGAAAATTTCCACCGGCCTTTTTCCCCCTGTTTAGATCAAAACTCTAATTTTAGCAACATTAGACCTTTTTTCATTGATAGGAAAAAAAACGTTTGAAAGTACAGAAAAATGCAAATAATATAGTTGTAGAAAGTCAAATTTTTTTACAAAAAGGTCCCTCGAGATTTCGCTGAATAAATTCAATCGAATATTTTTAGTTACAAATCATGAAGCGTGAAATAACCATTTTGATTATTGAAATGCTAAGCTTGGTGTGACCAAAAACCGATGCACTTCAGAGGTGTAGTCACTTTTCTTTAGAAATTCAATTCTCTACAAATTTATTGATTGTCTTATTTTCACAAGCTCTTTATCTACTTGGTTTGTAGGTTTGTATGCTTGGGTCAAATTTTGCAAGCTGAATTTCACCCCCTTCTCAATATTCGATTGAGCTGAAATTAGAAATGCACCTCCAGTTCCGAAGACAATGCAATAATTATCGGTAAAATTGTCAATTCAAGATGGCCACCGCAAAAAAAAGGCGAATTACATATTTTCGTAGAACCCAACCGATATGGGTATCAAATGAAAGGGTTTGCGTTGTAGAATACAATACACCATGAAAAAAAAATCAATTTTAAGATGGCCGACATAACAAAATAGCGGATTACATATTTTTGTAAGATCTAACCGATATCGGAATCAAATGAAAGAATTTGATGCCCAGAATGCGTGTAAAAGCTCATTTTTATGAAAGATGCTTTGATAATTTTTTAATGAGGACAATTTCAACATTATGATAATTTAAAAGGAAAAATCGATGAATGGGGACATTAGGGGTATCACCTCCAAAAAATTTGGCCTTCAAGTATGTTCTAGAGCGTATTTTTCTGAACATTTTCATATATGTATGGATCGGTCGGATACTATTTCACCATATAGAAGTGATACCCCTGAAGTCTCCATTTAACAAAAATTCTTCTCGCGTTTCTTAAACGGGTAAAGTTTCAGGGCATTTTGACTTCCATGAGAACAACCAAATTTTCTTGGTCTTCAAACTCCTCAGTTGTAATAGGGCTGAAAGTCATTATAATATTTCTCAAAGTTTCATTACTTATAAATGGTGGCCTGAATTTCTCATTATATTTGTGATGAACAGTTTGAAAGCAATGTTTATTTGGTATTTCAAGCTCGGGCTGGAATTTGTGCCGAAATTCATAAATAGGTTTCCATAAATGGACTTCAGCAGAATGTCAAAATCAGTGGCAAACTTTCCAAGAAACAGCCCCGACTTATCTCGAAAGTTCCATTAAGACTTTAATATCTGGCCACGATATATTTCGGGTCACCTGTGGCGATGTAAGGCTAGTCCAAAATTAGAAATCTGACCGGTTGGAGTAAAGGATAAATAATAGAAACTGAAAGATATTTTATGGAAGTATCTAACAAAGAAATTAATAAAATTGCGAAAGGGAATCACTCATGTTACGACGGTCGGTCAACAAGTCTTGAGAAAAGGCTTGAGGAAGGCATTAAATTGGCAATTTTTCAGGCGTTTCTCTAGCTTTTGCAATGCGTGTAAGAACCAAAATTACGAATTAATTAAATCTGCCTTGGTAGTAACCTTTCTTTGAAAAACTCTGGAAAACTCCGATAAATTTAAAATTCCGCTGATATTTAGGATATGAAAACTTCTAACGTTTTAGGAATATCAGGATTAACTGGAGTTTTCCTGAATTTTGTTCCATAAATTTTGAGACAAATATTTTTTACACCAGTGTGGTATCAAAGTCACTGTCATAGTCACAAATAGATGGCTTTGGCGACTTACCACAATTCAGTCTTGGTCTGAGAAAAAATCCTGGAAGCTATACTGGCTATAAATAAAATGACAAAAAATTATTTACCTTCGATATTTATGTCACTGTCGTCAAACTATATTTTTCGAGAAATATTTTTTGCAAAATATTTCTAAAATAACAACCACGAATATTTAGGATAAATTCAAGCAAACGATCTTCGATATTTTCCGAGCTTGATCAGATCTTAACGAGGAACTTAATGTCTTGGTGTCTGAGGAGTAACTGACGGACCCAATACTTTGGGACCTTTTAATGGGCTGTTGTCGGGCAAATAATATTAGTATATTCCCCCCAGTAAATGAGCATGTCAATTAGATGTGATTTCACTCTAATACCTCATATCTGGAAACAACATACACGTTATGAGTGGAGTGTAATGAAGTTTCTCATAGTTTGATTCTCTAACTTGATGGATTTAGTAGACTTCAAAGCAAACGTATGTTTAATCACGTGTATCTATTCGACGTTTATGAAAACTGAAAATTGGTGCGTATAATTTAGTTTGATACGGACATAGTTCGCTAATCACTATTAGAGTTTAGATATTGTCCACCTGTAAAAACACTACGCAATGTTTGATGAAATACTCTTACCACAGTGTGCTGTGTCAGTTATTCTATGCAGCATTTGAACTTATTGGTAATAAGCTAATTGGTGCTCCAATTCATTCATATAAGCTTTTTATCTGCTTGGTTCGTATGTTTGTATGCTTGGGTCAAAACTGCCAATTAGTTTTTCGATTATTTCTACTTGACCGAATTTTCTCAAATTTGGTACAAAAGTTATATTCCCATGACAAAACATGATTATTGAAATTTTAAATTGATTCCATCATTTTCTCATGGGGTTTATTGATGGTGCTCCACTCAGCGCAATGGAAAGCTTGTACTGAAAAAATTTTTTTTTCGCTCATTATTTATTTGTTTTATTTTTTTGTCCGCATAAGAGCGCAAAAAATGCGAAGGTTAGGATCTTAGGAGGCCCTTCACAGCTTCTTTGAAATCTACGAATCTTGTAAATCTCCTAATGGTATTTTTTTTCTCGACTTTCGAATTGAATATTTCTTTGTACAGCTGTTTACAAAGTTTAATCGATATTTTTTCTTTCAATTTCACATTTTCGTGAAAAACTGAGGATTTGCTGGCCTGTTTTGGCCCCAACTTTGATAACTTTTTGGAGACACTCATACGCGTCCGTTACTACCAAAATCAAGGCAATTGCACAATTAGCCTACGAGGAAATGGAGCCGAAAAAATTTACTCAGGACGTCCGAAAACTTAATAATTCCGTTTTCGAAGATTAAGGAAGTTGTTGTGACTTTTTTAATCAGGAAGTTAATAAAGTAGTTCTTAATCATTAAAACATCCCTTATCCTGCCTAAGCCAATTAAAAAAAAAACAATAGAGTTACGAGATTTTGCGTCTCCGAAATTCCTAATGAAATAAGCTAAACCTATAAAATATGAATTCATAACGCTCGTGCAACAGGTTAATTTGAAATAGTCACGTGGTACAGACATTTTCACAACGTTTCCTGTTGTTCCCGCAATACTAAGGTAATTTGTACCCTACTATTTATGGCGCGTTACCGTATAATGGCGGGCGAATTCGGGTAAAACAAAACAGTCCCTAAGCACGCGCAGTTGCGTGGAAAGTTGTTTTTTTGGTGAACGAGTGGATCAGTAACCTTGCGTCATAGGAGGAGGACACTCGAATGCTTGGAGCGTTACTCGGGAAGTTTACGGAATATTTCCGTAACTAGAATTGGATTGTTTTGTTTAAAGTTTATTGTGTCAATGGAAAATAAAGTTACAGTGGTGTGAAGTGAGTATTAATGATGATGTTAAAGTAGAAAATAGTGACTTGGGACAACTTCAAATTAATTTTCCGATTAGTTCACCTGAAATCTGAAATCACCCTAATTTTGGGAAATGGAATTTTGATGATATCTTTACGTTTAAAGGTGCCTAAGTAATTCTAGACACTTTTCATACAATTATTTGTATGTGTGTGTGTGTGTGTTTGTGTATTTTTGTTTGTATGTGGTAAAGTTTTTTCGGCCAATTATGCGAAACATATGGTTTTGGTGCTGAACGATGCATGTTCACTTAACTTAGACTTTATTAGATATGCGAAGTTCAACTGAAACTTTTTTAATTTTGAAGAAAAAAATTTAAAACTGCGAAATCGCAATTTCTTAAAAACTAATAATGCGGTTGGAGTAGTTTTGATGACTAATTTGAAGTTTTTTTGATTAGAGAAAAAATTGTCTTGAAATGTCTCATCTATATCACCGATGAAGACGCTAGAATAAAAAGTTTGTAAAAAAAATTTGTTTTCTAGCCCAAAAAAAATTTTTTCTTGCAAAATCAGTAAAAAAATGAGCAGAACAAAAATCGTTTCGGATTATATTATCTACAGTATCAATGATGTCTTAAAAATTTAAAACATTGAATAAATAAGGAAAACGGACATATTATCAATGTCATTTGCATTACACAATGCTCATTTAGAGTAGGGGTTGTTGAAAAATTATTTCCTTAACCAGGAAGTAAAAGTAATGGGGCTTATCGGACTCAGTACTGATTAAAGTGACATTATGAAGTACGACTTGACACGATTTTTCAAGGTCTTACTCACTACGGCTTGTTCAATGTTTCTTTGTTAATTTTTGAAGCTCAAATTAAAATCGTAAGCACAGTGAGAATATTCAAAAAATTTTTCCAAGAATCGAAAGTAAGGGAGAGTAGGGCTAAAGAGAATTTTGTTACACGAAAATGTAAGAACATAATTGTCTTTATCATGTATTTACCAGTCTAGCACGATTAATATATTACACTATGTTACAAAATTTTTTTTTTCGCGTACCTCTTGTAGTTTTTTTTGTTTTTTGCTCATATATATATATATATATATGCAACGTAACGTTTGCAAACTTTTTTATTCAATCATCGATAGTTTGGGGAAGTTTGTATTCTTTGAGGAAAGTTTCAAACTAAATCGCATATCTAACGTATTGTTTGAGGAAGATTCAATTTTTAATTGTTTTTTGCAATTACTCATTTTTATAGTTTAAATAGAATAATTAATCGAAAAATTACGTAGAAATACTATTAAGAGTATGTATAACTTGATTATCAACAAAAAATTGTTTTTTATTTT